>JAFDUT010000094.1:0-69641 GCA_017309665.1 Coelopa frigida | reverse complement strand
TCGAGGCCTTAAGTAAAAATTTCTATTAAATCTTTACGATGTACAATTTAATTTTACGCCTTGTACGAAGAGCGGAAAAAACGGGAATTCATAATTTCTCCATAATTTACGATCCGACGAAATAACGACGACTATGACGACGTCTATGGTGATGGTGATGGCGCCGCTAATGGCGGAAATCGAATATCGAAAAGAGATTTTCTTAATGGACGCTTCTTCTTCGTCGACGGCGGCATGTATTCCAAAGTAATTATCAATAGCTGAATAAAATCGATAGATTCACACAAACACTTCCTATGGAAACGATAACCAAGTTAAGGTGAGTCAAGTAAATTCACAGAATTTCCAAATATTAGTTCTCTATAAACTCCATCTAATCATGGGTACCGAAATCACAATAGTTGTATTTTCATTAATTTAAAATTTCATTTATTTCACGTCAAAGTTCAAGTATCACAAGTGGTTCATTGGTTCAGATTTAGGCGGTTGGGGGATCGCATGGGGCAATCCACGACCAGTTGCTCCAGTCCTCGCACTGCTTGGTGGTGGGGTTGAACCATTGACCATCGCACAACATGCTGACGGCGGTGGCTCCGACCGATTCGCAGACCCAGTAGTGGGTGGGATCCCAGTTGTTGCGGAAATACTTGGTGGCAACGTTGGCGCTGGTGCACGAGGGCTGTCCATCGGTGTCGCTGTAGACACAGTCGTCGGCGACGATCATGGCCACGGAGCAGGCCAACAAGGCGAAGACAAAGGCTGCAATTTTATATGGTATTACTTAAAAACTACTCCATCTTGTGTTAAGTACAAAAATTATAAACTTGTGAACAAACTGTCACTTACCGGCTTTCATTTTTGCGGTTGACTGATGTGTATGATGTGAATGTGAAGTCCTCCACGATTCGTTGCCAATTTATACCATTTCGCCAATTTTCATGCAGTACACTACATAGACATTGATATAGGAAATATTTATTTTTATTAAATCATCACTTGATAACGATAACTTAAAAATACAAAAAAATATTTCTCATGCTCATGGAGCTCTAATTTGTTTCATTCACATTTTATTGACGCATTGTCGTTCTCTTTTATTCCACTCTCTATTAGTCTTATCAAAACCCATCTATTTTGATTGTTTTCTTGAAACGAAATATCAGGGAAGTATTTTAAGACGTATGTCTTTCTGATTGCGATCTGGGCTAGATTAGAAAATGAATTCTATTTTAATTAAAATAGCAGAATACTTTTTTTTTGAAAGTATGTCGCATATCGATCGTTGTTGTTATTATTGATCGACTACCCAATGGGAGGTGATATCACAAATCTGCACAAAAATATATCAAGGCTGTTGGAGACTATATAGATATAGTGCAGCTGTACTTGAAATTGATGTTTGAATCATTTCGCATGATACATCTTACCAATTATAGAACTAGGAAGCTCTCACTATTAGTAACATGAAATGTTGCGATTCCATCGACAACATTTCTAAATTAGGGCAAATGTGCAATTTTTCTAGAAGATGGATGCGTTGATTTCGTATAAATAGACACTGCGAATCGTTGGGAAGACATTCAGAGATTCATCAACCCAACCATCGTAACAATGAAAGCTGGTAAGTGGTGGTCCTTTCTAGAACCAAAACTCTTTCCTACCATTTCTGAGAAAACTTTATATATAAAATGTCTATTATCCTTCCAGCCTTCGTCTTCGCTCTGCTCGCCTGCTCCCTGGCCATGATCGTCGCCGACGATTGTGTCTACAGCGACACCGATGGACAGCCCTCATGCACCAGCGCCAACGTTGCCACCAAGTTCTTCCGTAACAACTGGGATCCCACCCACTACTGGGTCTGCCAGTCGGTCGGAGCCACCGCCGTCAGCATGTTGTGCGATGGTCAATGGTTCAACCCGACCACCAAGCAGTGCGAGGACTGGAGCAACTGGTCGTGGATTGCCCCATGCGATCCCCCAACTGCCTAAATCGAGTCTAATAAATTTACCAGATCAAATGATTTACTTGAATAAAATGCACCAAAATTGAAAAAAAAATATTTCTTCTAATCAAACTATAATGACGTATTATCGCAAATGAAATGTTATGTCAAACAAAGAATTGATAATCTTATAGCTTTTGCTACCTACAAATAGTAAACCTCGGTATTTCCTTCTCGTAATCGATGGCACTTGAATATTATCTTAAGGTGATTAGGCTCATGTGTATGTTAATTAGACACAATACCATGAATAAACAGTATTATTAATCGAGTTTTCAAGGTACTCATAATTAGTTCATTTCGATCTGATGTGATGAGACAAAAACTTGTTGGCGTAATTTTGGTATATTATTTTGGACTCTATTTATTTTGTAAATATTATTAAAGTATTATTAGTTGAAATTGATGAAAAAAAAAAAAAATTGTTTGGAATACATTGTTGTAACAGATATTGACGTATTATAGGTAAAAATAGACCATACGTACCAAGTATACAAACGTCCAGGTATAAATAGGAACCCCAGCTGAAGTACGTTGTTTGATTTGAGTTTTTATTGTTGTACATATAAAAAGCATAAAAGAACTCTTTGGATCGTTATCATCTTATCTATGTATAGTGTCATATTATCTAATGACTTCATTGTTGTCTTAAACTAAACATTTCATTCTGATATTTCTTTTATGTTGTATTGTTTAACAAATGATTGCCGTTACGCCATTTGAATGGGAAGTAGACGAATTGCATTTTAATCTAAATATCGAAAGTTTCTCGGGAAAAATTATTGATACATCCCAGATCAATGCTATAAGCTGTTTGCATTCGTGTAACTTGTATAGAGTTGATAATTTTTTTAATACTTTACACATATAAAAAATTATGAATAAAAGATTTTGGTGACTGATTTTATCTATGCAATCTCATAATTTCGAAATATAAAAAAAATTGTCATTAAAAGGTTTTTCTGAGCAGTAGCCAAATGATGAAAATATAATACATTATTTCAAAGAGAATAATACTTTTTTTTGGATATGTCGAATATCGATTGATCGACTGTCTCATGAAAGTGATATCACAAATCCTGCACAAGATTACTTAATAAAAATTACTATTTAGAAGTCGAAAGTTCTCACTATCAGTAACATGAAATGTTGGATTCACATCGACACATTCTAAATTAGGGCAAATAGTGCAATTTTTCTAGAAGATATGGATGCGTTTGATTTCGTAAAAATAGACATTGCGAATCGTTGGAAGACAATTCAGAGATTCATAACCCAACCATCGCAACAATGAAAGCTGGTAGTGGTGGTCCTTTCTAGAACCCAAAACTTTTCCTACCAATTTCTGAGAAAACTTTATATATAAAATTTCTATTATCCTTCCAGCTCGTCTTCGCTCTGCTGCCTGCTCCCTGGCCATGATCGTCGCCGACGATTGTGTCTACAGCGACACCGATGGACAGCCCTCATGCACCAGCGCCAACGTTGCCACCAAGTTCTTCCGTAACAACTGGGATCCCACCCACTACTGGGTCTGCCAGTCGGTCGGAGCCACCGCCGTCAGCATGTTGTGCGATGGTCAATGGTTCAACCCGACCACCAAGCAGTGCGAGGACTGGAGCAACTGGTCGTGGATTGCCCCATGCGATCCCCCAACCGCCTAAATCGAGTCTACTCTATTTACCAGATCAAATGATTTACTTGAATAAAATGCGCCAACTCGGAAAAATTAAATTTTATTTTAATCAAACCGTCCAACTACACTGCCGTATCGTGGTGATATGTTTAATATCAAAATTGATAACTAGTCTATATAACTACTTTAATATACCTACTACCTAAGACTAGATTTGAAAATAATCTTTAGGCCCATGTGTATGTTGATATCTGATATCTATTATAATAGTAATTAGTTATTGGTTATGTTATTTTTAGACATAACTTAATAAACATTCAGTTGCCATACGTTTAAATATGTATACTTGGAAAGAGTGCGTATAAAAGAGGAATCCCAACAGACTACGTTTCTGATTTGAGTTTATATTTTTATTTTATTTATAAAAGCGTAAAAAGAACTCTTTGAATAGTTGTTATCTGCATCTATATAGATTGGCTATTATCTGTATAATGATGTCACACTTACCTTCCATCCGTCATTGTTGTCTTATACACTATCTTTCATGCCGATATCTCTGAGAAGTACATTAATAGCAATATAGCCATTTAGAAATATAATCTAAAAATCTCGGGTAAATACTGATAATTACCCAGACGAAA
The DNA here is from genome assembly GCA_017309665.1 of Coelopa frigida. Classification (NCBI taxonomy): domain Eukaryota; kingdom Metazoa; phylum Arthropoda; class Insecta; order Diptera; family Coelopidae; genus Coelopa; species Coelopa frigida. Next base: position 65,362 of record JAFDUT010000094.1, on the reverse strand, counting down.
TCTAAGAACTTGAGATTGCAATTCGTAAACTTTGTAAATTTTTGCAAAATTTTGTTATTTTTTTGAATAATTTGCAGATAGAAAACTCTTTTTTTTTGTTTTTTGAGAAATACTCAAAATTTATAATATCAATTACGGTATATTTAGAGTATAGGATATGTAAAGAGAATTCTAAAGTTTTGGATATTTTTGCTTTTCTGGGCTGAACTTGGCTAATTTACAACTTCTGATATTGTATGGGTATAGTTGAGAGATTTTCTAATTGTTTCAAGGAAACCAAAATGACATATTTTACTCATATATGCAATGACTAATTGATGGGTCTGCTTATCTTTTTGAGCAGTAATATATTTTTAGAATTACGAGAAATAAACATTATTTACAAATTATTTTCAATTAATTTTATTGATTCGTAACACTTGAATAGACTGATAAATGATAGATGGAGATCGTTGGTGACTGATTCATGTTTGCACTCTCCGTAGAAAAAACAATCGATAACAAAAATTGCAATAAAATGTTTTTGAGTTATTGTGGGAAGATAAGAAAATATTAAATAAAAAATAGTAATTTTTAGAGAACATTTTAGTATAAATTGCGAAACACTGATGAAGAGAAGTCATACGAAGAAATCATCAAACCAAGCATCGTAAAAATGAAAGCCGGTACGAGACATTCTCTTCAAGGATTTCTGAAGTAAGAAGTTAATTGAATAAATATTTAAAAAATATCTTCCTTACAGCCCTCGTCTTCGCTCTGCTCGCCTGCTCCCTGGCCATGATCATCGCCGACGATTGTGTCTACAGCGACACCGATGGACAGCCCTCATGCACCAACGCCAACGTTGCCACCAAGTTCTTCCGTAACAACTGGGATCCCACCCACTACTGGGTCTGCCAGTCGGTCGGAGCCACCGCCGTCAGCATGTTGTGCGATGGTCAATGGTTCAACCCCACCACCAAGCAGTGCGAGGACTGGAGCAACTGGTCGTGGATTGCCCCATGCGATCCCCCAACCGCCTAAATCTAAACCGATTACGAATTACTAAAGTTCTTGAATAAAATGAATCATATCTGAATAATTATGTTTTCGAATGACTGAACTAACCTATCATCTATCTGTCACCCCTTGACGACTTAACTATTGGGGTTGACAACCAGTTTATTAAATTCGTCATACCGATTAAATCGTGCCATTACCTTATCGTGCCCATCGAACTTCTGGAACAATAGCACTTCAATTTTACTTAGTAGTCGCAATAAATTTTAAAATCAATATTATTGCTTCTCATGATATTTACATAATACGAATGAAAGTCCCCGGATAGTAGGTAGTGAGGTTGACAACCAGTTTATTAAACTTTTCACACCGATTGAATTTTTTAATAACTTTATCGTGGCCATCGAACTATTGGAACAATAGCACTTCAATATAAGCCTTCTATCAGTTATTGGAGTGTTCAATTGCAGTGTGCATAGTGTAGGTTATATTTAAAAATTAACATGGGAAAGAGTTTTCTTCGGCCTGACCGAAATTTACATAACCTATATTTTCAGCTAATAACTTTGAATATTAGGTATAAAATATAGAATGAACTACAAAGCCCCTTAAGCAATATAAGCTCTATTGAAAGCAGTCGACTCCGTTGAGAGTTCTTCTCGATTTATCCATTATATTTGTAATAGTTGAACCCTAACAAAATTGCATTCTTATATAGAGTATTATATATTTATTTATATAGAAAGTTTTTAGACACAAGAAGGTTATTAATATGAAAGTAAAAAACCATGGAACAGAATATATTTATACATTACAAACGGATGAACAAAATGAATATATCCTTACTCGTAGGGTGTAGAGTATAAAAGCAGTTTTTATCAATGACAAGTGGACTCAAGATGATACTAAGTATATCAAAGCCACTACTGATCATAAATTGAAGTTTTTGTAATACTTTTTGATTAACTGTCCAGATAACAAAGGATTATACAATAAATTATAACTGATTTGTTTAATAGAAATTTTTGTATAAAATGAGCCAACTGTTGTAAAGAAAATTCATTTCAAAAAGTCGTCGAACCAAGTATTGTAGTAATGAAGACTGGTAAGAGATATTTACTAAGGATAATACTTACTATTTAGGAAATTCGAATTTTAATAATTCTTCCTTGTAGCCCTTTGCTTTGTCTTACTGGCTTGCTCCCTAGGCATGATCGTCGCCGATGATTGTGTCTATAGCCACACCGCTGGAAAGCCCTCTTGTACCGCCGCTAATTTTGCCACCAAGTATTTCCGTAACAACTGGGATCCCAGCCGCTATTGGGTCTGCGAGTCGGAAGGAGCCATCGTCAACAGCAAGCATTGTGACGGTGAGTGGTACAACCCGACCACCCAACTATGTGATGACTGGATCAATTGGGAATGGATTCCACCGTGCGATCCACCATCTGCAAGCGAGGACGAAGACGAGGATGGTGATTGTGTCTATAGTCACAACGATGGACGTCCCACTTGTACCGCCGCTAATGTTGTCACCAAGTATTTCCGTAACAACTGGGATTCCACCCGCTACTGGGTCTGTGGGGCTGTCGGAGCCACCGCCGCCAGCAACCATTGTGACGGTAAGTGGTACAACCCGACCACCCAACTATGTGATGATTGGAGCAACTGGTTCTGGACTTTCCCATGCGATCCCCCAACCGCCTAAATCTATTCCGATATTTTTGCCAATCAAATGATTTATTTGAATAAATACTTTCAATCTGAATAATTAGGTTGTTTCAATACTAAGACAATAACCAAATGAGAAAACTATAAATCCTAAAAATAACCACATGTGAAGATTTCTACATCTAATGCTCTATTTGAAAGAGATCACATTAGAAACTTTTTAGATTGTATGGGATGATCCTAAGTGCTTTTTATGACGACTGGTATGGAATCTATCAATGTCAAAGATATGAATTTAAATCCTAATTTCAGAAATTTAACCTTTAAGCATGGAAGTACCTAAATTGTTTCTAAGCTATATTAAACATGCGATTATAATTGCTTCAAGAGTCTCCCAAAGAGATTTCAGTGAGATATGCGAAAGTGTTGACGCTGTGCTAATTTTCTCAAGGACGGAAAAATTAAAGTATATTTTTTTATTATGATATCTGCAATCGGGAGTGCATTCAATGGTTGCCGAATATCAGCACGATCAATGCTTTTTTATCTATATTTAGAATTCTGAGAAATAAACATTATCACTTATTTCAGCCAATTATAAAACCTTAATTGAATTGTTACCCCCCATGGAATCTGATAAGTGATTCATGACGTTATTTGGTGACACTGAATAATGTTTGCACTTTCAGGAGAAAGTCATCGGCAAAATATCGATAAAAGAAATTGCATTAAAATGTTTTTCTGATGAAGTGGCCAGATAAGAAAATATATATATATATATAAAATAAATAGCCAATAATTTTTTTTTGCAAATATTTTAGTATAAATTGAGAAATTTTTGGAGAAGACAAATCATACAAAGAAATCATCAAGCCAATCACCGCAACAATGAAAGCTAGTAAGAGAATTTTTTTCTTAGAATTTCTGAATTGAAAATTAAATAAAATTATTTTCATCAACAGCATTTGTCTTCGCACTGCTCGCCTGCTCCCTGGCCATGATCGTCGCCGACGATTGTGTCTACAGCGACACCGATGGACAGCCCTCATGCACCAGCGCCAACGTTGCCACCAAGTTCTTCCGCAACAACTGGGATCCCACCCACTACTGGGTCTGCGAATCGGTCGGAGCCACCGCTGTCAGCATGTTGTGCGATGGCAAATGGTTCGACCCAACCACCAAGCAATGCGAGGACTGGAGCAACTGGTCGTGGATTGCCCCATGCGATCCCCCAACCGCCTAACTCTAGCTAAATGGCAACCGTAATCGACTCTACTTGTGATCCAAAAAAATATATCAAAAAAATAAACAAAAATATCTCCGAGCATTCTCAAAACTCAAATGTATTTTCCTAAACCGTTCCCAAAGTCATCGAAGGACTTCGAGTGTACTCCAATGGCCCGAGTGAACTCAAGCAAGGGTCGTGATAAACCAATTAAAAATGAAAATACATGCGTTGCCACTTAATCGCGAACGGGAGATCTTGCCAAAAAGTTCTGCACAAATTCGCCGAACAACTGCGGACATGAGCTTTTATCAGATGGTGAGCGACCAACGTATGCTTCTTGTGTGTGGCCAGTGAGTGGATATTTGTTTGTGTGTATGTGTCTCTGTGTGTGTGTGTGGGGCGCCAAATTGCTACAAAGTAGCCCTGAGGCCCTAGGAAGACGCCTGGAGGTCAACCCTTCCGAATGCAACTCGTACTCGGATGTCGAATGCATGCTGCAATCGAATGGAATCGATTAAAAATTTAAATCGCAACCGGTACAGATACAGATACTCCGATACAAATCCCACCGTGGTGAAGTGAGAGAAAGAGAAAGAAAAAGAGAGTGAGAGAGGGATGGAGAGAGAATTTGCACGTAACATGCAAAATGCATTCGGGCTCTGAACCTGCGCCGATCGGAGCAAAAAGTCAAAAGTTGTGCCTCGCATCCGAAACTGACTTCGTATCCGAGCGAACCGTGAAACGAAAACGTGGCAACGTTTCGTGTCTGTCTGTCTGTGTATCCACTGGATGCAATCGCGTAAAATGCTTTTTCGCTCTTTGCAATGGATGTATTTCTGTTATTTTGTTTTTTTATTTGTTGCTTTTGATTTTTTGTGGCGAATTCACAAATTGGATTCCACTCCGTGTTCTAACATTTTCACCCCAAACCTCCCGCTCTCATCCTCCTTCTCTCACTCTTTCACCTCACTGAGGGCGCTCTCTCTCATCTGGTCGTCTCTTCGTTTCCTGACCACCACGCATCCCATCGGTTGCATCGGTCTGGCATCACTCGACGAGACCCACCGCCGATGGTCGATGGTCGAGGAAGTCATGGCATTGGAAGTCATTAAAATCGAACTCGAACTCTTCGGAATTCGCCGCAACCAAGGCGATCGGTCTGACTTCACGGTATTTTTTCTCTCTCATCTCACTCTGCCTGTCTATCTGTCTCTTTCTTACTATCTGTCTCGCTTTCTGTCTGTCTATCGCCTCCTTCCCGCACTTCATTGAAATTCCTTCCTGTCCTTATTTTTGCCCGTTTCTGCTTTTTGTCTTTCATTCCTTCGCGATATTTTTCTCTTTTCTTGTCTAGCTGTCTGTCTCTTTAGTTTTCCGTTTCAACGTCTGTCTGTCCTTCTGCCCTGTGAAAATAATTGCGGAATTTGTTCTGCTGACGGGACCCGGTGTGGCCCACGGGACCACAGTGTCAACGGCCACAACACCGAGAAATTAACTCATTTCGGACCACGATCAGTGGACGCTGATCTCAAGGTGAGTGCGAAAGAAAAAGTGGGCGATGTAAAGAAGAAAAAGGAGCGTGAACAAATTTATAGTGTCTGTAGAATCTGGTGGATAAATCAGAACTACACGATTCGAAAACTCTCTCAATCAGACGCCTCCATATATGAGATTCCTTGAATATAAGATGAGGAAATTTTGCCTTGAATTCAAGATCAGGAAATCCTTCGTCCTCCTTCTCCTTCTTCTCATTGGATCTCTGTTGATTCTTCTGCGGTGTTGTCAGCTCTCCTCTAATGGCTTATGCAAATCGAATCACATGTAAACACCGACGAAGTAGGAATATTTCGCATCTTGTTTATATGTTGGAGAAGAGAAAAAATCACTTTGGCTTCTTGAAGAAACTGTTGAGTGTTGATGGTTTGGTAGTTTAGAAGAAATTTCACTTTGCATTTACAATCGAATGACTTCTTCCTGGTGTTTCGTCGGACCTCGGTTCCTCTGGGATGCCATTGGAAACCATTACCCATGTTTAATGCATCCTTTGTACAGGTCCTGCAATCCATTTGTCTGTCTTTACAACAGTATATCTCCATGTCCGTCTTCACAATTGTCTCTCAGTCTCCACAATTTGCTGTTTCTATAACTGTCTGTCGGAAAGTGTCGAAGATGGCCCGATCCATACATGCATACATTGCATTGGCAAGTGATGACTTTCTCTCACCCAAAGACTACCCCCACATCCTCAACTGACCCTTTTTTTTTCTTCCCAATTCCCACCATGTCGCGAATAGTTTTTGTGTCAAATGGAAAAAGTAAATATCACGTGTTGCCTAAACATAGACAACAAAAAATAATAAATAGAATATAACAATGATAAAAACAACTATTAGAAGAAAAGCAACAATGAGAATATAATAAAAACTACAAAGAGTATACAAGAAAAACTACAATGAGAATACAATAAAAACTACAATGTGAATACAAAAACAACAAAACTAACTACAAAAAAAACACAACAACAACGATAACAACACATTAGCGCAACATACTCGTAGTAGAAAATGGCGCATAAACAAATTCCATCAGGTAAAATGCAGAAACATGTATCCATCGACTGGGTTCCCGCCAACATCCCACAGACTCCTCCGCTCCCTCTTCTCCTATACCCTTTGGTACTATACCACCCCGAGATAGAAGGAAAGCTTCTGGTGCTTCTGGCCAACAAAAGCATGACTGTGGCCAAAATCACGTCGTCTTCGTCGTCGTCGTTGGCCGCATCACAACGGATTCGCTCTCAAAGTGAGATTTGTTTATTTTTTTTTTAGTTTTGTTTCTGTTCACCCAAAACCTGGGTTGCCAATAGAAAATAACAAAAATAAATACACTATACCAGAGTATACAATAGAAGCAGCTGGGACACGTTCCACGATGTGACTGGGTAACGTGTCTTGTTCCCAATGATGATGACACACGTTCAGCCAGCGAAACCTGCCATTGTCCCAGACGGTAAATATTACTTAGCTCCTCATAGTTTCGATCTTTACCCCACTCTCTGTCTCTCATTTTCTTCCTTTCTATCTGGGTATGTAAAATGTCACAAACAGCAGCAGACAGTTTTCGAAAACCTATTGACAATGACGTGTCAACAACTTCGAAACGAGGTTTTAAAGAGCATCCTCCATTGAGGCGAATCGAGGTGGGTTCTTGTTGTCCATATGGCGAAGGATCCTTGGCATGATTTTTTGATCCTGCACATTTGATATTATTATTTGCCATCGAAATTCCTTTATTCTTTACATTTTCATAGGAGTTTTTCAATTTCGAAAATTATACTCATCATAGAAGGTCATAGTTTCCTGCTTCATCTATTTGACCACATTTATGATTATATAATCTCAGACTCAGATTTTGAATCAACCAATCCATCACAATCGTGTACAGCGATTGTACTATGAGCTGAGATAAACTCAGACTTCTATTCAATATGAACCCAAGTTGACCTTACGGTATTGATGATCTATCGAATTGCTTCCAAGAGTCCATCGTTCACCACAAATTTCAATTTCATCAGACATGTTGTGGTCTAAAGTTCTGACTCCTGATGCTGCTGCTCCCACTAGTGATGTGATATCCAATTTTGTATAAATAAAGTCTAGGTTTTTTCGATTCCTAGTTTTTTTTTTTATTCAGCTTCTTTTGTGTTCTCTGCTTTATTCCCTATTCTCTTTTTCTTATACCATTCCAGACTATTTCTACTATTCAAAGTCTTGTCTAGTATTCTCTACTTCTTGTGATATTTGTTTATCTTTCGCTTTTCACTACCTTTTCTTCAATTATCTACATCCTGTTCTCCAGTATTCTTATTTTATCCTATCCGATTTTTCACCTCTTATCCTATTTCTTTTCCCTCTGATCATCAAACTTCTTTCATTCCTTTTCCACTAATTCAATTTTTAACTCCACTCCATCGTCTTTCATACGTCGACCCCTCGCCTTCGGGACTTTGGTGGATCACTGGAAACCGCATATCGAACTTAATAACCTGACAGCTTGAAAGCTCTACGAGAAGTTGGCGCACACGTCGCAGCAAACGGCGTCGGTGGCATTAGAATGACTTGCGCGACTGCCAGGGATCCAACAATTGGTGTTGTTGTTGTTATTGTTTGTTTTGTCTATGGTGTTGTTGTTGTTGCTAATATCATTGTTGCTGGTGTCATTCGAAGTTCTGTCGTGTTCGACTTTGAGACGTCGTCGCACAACAATTGCTGATGTTGTAGCATTTGCAGTAGCAGTTGCAGTAGGACCACCAACAACAACAACAACAACAGAAGCTATGAAAGTATCAGCAGCAACAACAACAATGGTATCAACAGTTACAACAACAACAGCAGTTACAACAATTACACCAAATTGTTTGGCCAGTCATTCAGCTACCATTAAAAATTTTCCACGTCTTTCGATCCACATAATGAATACCATGAAGGGGTTGGAGTCAATGTCAACGGAGTAGAGATGGTGAGAAAAGAGAGAGGAAGAAGAGGAGGAGAGGAGGAGGACACAAGAGACAGGGACAGAGAAGAGAAGTTGTGGTAGTGATTCTAAAGAGGATTTCCTATCTGTCGTTAACATTTGCAAGTCTTTATCTTTTGACTCTATGCACTTGGCTGACATATTTTTCCGTTGTTCTTTTTCCGTTCGTTGCTCTCAATAATTTTCCCGACTCTAGACGATGATGGTATGATGGTGATCTTCTATCTCTTTTACTCGGATATTCCTTTTCCTCTACAAATTTTTTTTTTCGTTTGTCTATTTTCTTTCTGTCTGGAGGCCTGTCTGTCTCTGGTTTCGTCCGTCTTTCGGGTTGTCTGTCTCTCAGTTTTTCCGTCTGTCGCTCGGTTTGTCTGGGCTCTCACTCTTAAGTTGAACGCAATTTTCCTGCAATTGTTCCGTTCGCCTTCGATGGGATCGGAGTGAATCGGATCGGTGGTGTTGGGATCGTTTCGGATCGGATCGGTTCAGCATGGAACGGTTTGGTTCAGAAGTCGTCGACCGCCCACTCTTTTCATGGGCTGTTGCGGCTGACTTCTATTGTTGTTGTTGTTGTTATTGCTATTGTTGTTGTTGCTTTTGTTGCTATTGCTGTTGCTGCTGTGAAAATTTCCATGCGCAACGTCGGCCAATAAAAGCTTGAAATAAATTTGCCGCGCTTGTTTTATTGCTGTCTGCCTATGTAGCTTGTTGTTATTATTGTTGCTCATTGTTGTTGTTCGATGTTGTTGCTCGTTGTTCTTGTTGAAAGTCATTGCTGTTGTTGTAAATGTTACTGTTGTTGTTGTTGTTAGTGGTATTTCTGCTTCTGCTCCTCCATGACTCCATGGCTTATAAAATATCAAGATCATTGTTCAATGTTGACTTCAACACCTCAACCCATGATGATTGTTGTACATGGTATGGTAAGTTATATTCTATGTCTTATTCTTATTATTGTTATTGTTGTTGCTGGTGTCTCAACTCATTCTTCGATAGACAAGAAATTTTTAGTGATTTTCTTATTGTTTTTGTTGTGTGCTGCCAACTGGTATCACTTACATTGTTGCATATTTCGACGATGAGAAATGATGCAGAATCAAAAAAATTATTTTTTATATGAGAAATTCTATGAAAATTATTTGTTATATGAGAAATTCTATGAAAATAATTTTTTATATGTGAATTTACTATGAATATATTTCGATTTATGGATGGAGAGAGATTTTTTTGAAATCGGACTTAGTTTTTAGATTTGTAGAAAAAATCACTTGTCTCCATTTTGATATCCTTTTGGCTTGAAATCATTATTAAAATACCAAAAGTTTCCATAGACCAAAATTCCAAAAAATCCTTTCCGAAAATTCTTTCACGATATACATTAGTGATAATATCTCTCTTCCTTCTCCTCCTAAACCTATGAAAATCCCACTTAATTTTTGTTTTGGTGAATTTAGTGGTTGTTGCGAATGCGTGATCGCTTCCGATGGATGCCAGGAGATAATCACGGCCAGCTGCTTTATTTCCAAATTCCAAATGTTTGTTTCGGCAATGTTGTTGTTTTAGTTTTTGTTGTTGTTGAAGTTGATGTTATTGTTGCTGCTAATGTTGTTGTTCCTGTTGTACAATGTACATGTGCATTTAATTGATTATGTACATATATTTTGGTGGCCAAGATGTTAGCGAGAACCATACAAAAAAGACAAAGTGATTTGGGGCAACAACAACAACCACAATAACAACAAAAACTACAACGAGGACAATACTTAGAAAAAACAAACACTGACATGGAACGTGGCGTCAGTCACGCCACCTACATGGCTCCAAACGGACGCAAGCCATGACGGAAGAGGTGAAGGAAAAAATCTGGCTAAAACTAACAGGAAATTTGTTTCTTTCTTCAATTCAACCGAACTCCCTCTTTATCCAACTACATCTCTCTCTCTCTCTCTTTTACACACATTCCTCTCCCTGTCTGCGGCTCGATTGGTTGGAGACCAAATTTAGGCGTTTTTCTAAACGTCTCTTATCAGGAACAAGCGCCGCTGTATCTTGTTTGCAACGGATCACGATGTTTTGGCCAACAGACAGACCAGGCTAACAACAACAACAATAACTAAAAGAAGAAAAACTACAACAACGTCGTAACGCGCAAACGTGCGCAGATTTTACGTCGACAGTCGAACACATTAAAATCCTAAATCTTGTCTTTTCTTTTATTCCTTCGACTTCCCGCCTTCCAATCTCTTCTTGGTTTTCTCTTTTCGTCTGGTCTTTCAGCGTGATTCCACCAGCCGCGCAAAACCTTCGCCACTCGCATTTGTGCGGAAGCCTCACGGAAGCGAGAAAAAAAAAAACAAGAAAAACCATTGGCAAAAAAAACGCGGTGAAAATAGTGGAAGAAAATCTCTTCATGTTATATGGAAATTTGTCTGTCTCATACGAAAAACACATCGATCGTGTCGACATGCACAGGAGGATGTGGAACGAGATGCGATGGAATGGTATGGTATGGGTTTGAGATGTTATAGGATAGAGTGGTATGAGTTGAGATCGTATGGGATAGAATGGTATAAGTTGTGGTATAATATGTGATGGTATGGTATGGTATGCTTTTGTCCGATAGTCGGGTGGAGGCCATCGTCATCGAAGCTCCCATACCGTTGTGAAGGCACGAAGGAAGATAAGGCCAAAAGTCGACTGGAGTGGGACGACATGGTGAGCTGTGAATGGTGAACAATTAGTGAGGTTATCGCGATCGAGATGCTCTTGTGGGTCACACCAGGATGTTCTCGCTATCTACCTTCCTTCCTCTCTCTAACTCTTCCTCACTCTCCCTCACTCATCCTCCCTCTCAATCACCCTCCCTCTCTCAATCGCCCTCCCTCTCTCAATCACCCTCCCTCTCTCACTCTTCCCCTTCTCAAGACATTAATGATCGTGGCCAACAATCGTGCGGCATTTTCAGACAATAACCACTGCGACTGATGCCCCAATATATGATATATTCGGATTCCTTGTTAAAACGGTCGAAGAGAAAAGGTTAATTAAGTTGGAAATGTTTTTCCCCAAACCCCGACCCTCTGATATATCTAACTCATTCCCTTCCACGACACCCTTTGGAGGTGTCGCCCATTTATTTTTCTTCCTATTTTTCACTTCACTTCACAATCGGCAACATTTTGTCAATTGCGATCGAACATGGTCAGTGGACCTGAAGTCAGGCGAGTACCGTTATTTGTTCGTTTGTTGCCCACCTTTGGACAAACACTTACCAATACACAAAGAATACTATACAAAAACACACACACACACAAAGTTGTACTCACCATCAATAACGAGAAGGAACGAAAGAAATCACTTTGAATGTACCAAGAGACGACGCTTCCGCTTCCATGGAAGCAGACCGTGGATCTAGGAATGTCTTCTTCTTCTCCTCTTACTCTTTTAACTTTTCGTCTTTTTTTTTTGTCTTTTTCTTCCTTGTTTGTCTTCTTTCCAACGCCCAATGCCAATCGTCCGTGGCCCATGGGCTGATGGCTGAAGCTCATGGGCAATAGATTTCCGAAGCAATCACAACGAGCCGCGAAGGCATTACAAATGTTTTTGTTGTAGTTAGTGTAGGTTGTTTGTTTGTCTCATTGTTGTTGTTGTTTGTTTGTTTATTTTCGTTGTAGTTGTATTTGTTGCTGCTGCTGCTGTCCTTTCTTATTCTAATTGCGAGCCAAACTCCACTGAAATGATCATGAAACCCATGTAACAAGCACACATTTCTTTGGAAAATCGTGATGTACAATTGCCACCATCTGCCATCGATGCGATGCGATGCGGAGACGCGATCCACTGAGTACAAAACCACACAACACCATTCAACTATCCTCCTCTTCTTCTATCTTTCACTCTTTCCCTTTCTCTCTCCCACTCTATCTCTCTCTCTTCATCCTTCTCGTTCACGATCGTCACCACCGCCGCCGCCGCCGCATTGATGTGTGCGATGGTGTTAAATAATTGGCAAAAAGAGAAAATGCCACTTTGGCACAACATTCACAGCGCCAATGGAGTAGACAGATAGATGGACCGACAGACAGACAGACAACGGATAGATAGGAACACAGACAGGCAGACAGATAGGCACACGGACGGACAGACTGACAGCCAAGGAACACAGACAGAACGATAGAAAGAAGGACAGACAGACATCAGACATCCTCCGGACAGATAGACCGTCGAGCTAGGAGACAGTCACAGTGGAGACAGTAAGATGGACCGACATAGAGATAAAGAGAGACAGACATAGATATGGACAGACTGAGAGAGAATCAGCTAAACAGACAAACAGATGGACAGACAATCACACAGACAAACAGATGGACAGACAATCACACAGACAGACAGATGGACAGACAATCACACAGACAGACGGACAGATGGACAGACATTTTCAATTCTAATGAAACATTGTAATCGAGCTTCGCCGCCACCGAACGGAATCACAGAGGCCCAGACTCGCTTGCGATTGAAGCCAAAGCTCTGACTCCTTTCGATCCCTCTCCTTCTCACTGCTTCTTCTCACTTCTTCTTCTCTTTTCCTTCAACTCCTCCTCATCACTCGTTTTATCATCCTCCCAACTCTTTCGCCTCCTCCTAGTGACTGCGCCTAATGTCTTGTAGATTTGTCCATTGTGTGGTGTCTGACTTCGTCTCTGTCGTTCCATCGTCTCTCTTCTCGCCTCTATCGTCTCTCTTCTCGCCTCCATCGTCTCACTTCTCGCCTCCATCGTCTCTCTTCTCGCCTCCGTTGTCTCCACCATCCTAATTCGTTTTTGCCTTCTGGCAATCGCTTCGCATCTGAAATGTGGCATCTTTTGGGCTCTTGGATGCATCCCATTAGCGTGTGGCTTCCGCATCCCGCATTGGCAGTCAAGAATCTTTCGGCTTATTCCCCTGGTTGTGGGTCGGGATCGAAGTCTTCGGATCGTCTTCATGGAGCTTCTTCTTGGATCGTCTTTTTGGCTTGACTACTGCCTTCTGTCTCGCCTTTTGTCTAGTCTGCCTTTCTTTCTCTCTCTCCCTCTTTTCTGGCTTAGCTTCTTCTCCAGCCCATGGTCCTCCTGTGGAAATCTCAGGCGTCTCGTCTTTGAAGTGTAAATGGAGCAACCATCAGGGTGGCAACTGCTGATGGTTCCTTCTGATTCCGCGACAGACATTCCCTTGTTGTTCTTGTAATGTTTGTGGGTTGGTGGCCTATCGATAAGCTTCTTAGCGTGTTCTTGTTGTTGGATCTGATATCGATCTGATCTGAGGATCACTTGCACTTTGCTACTCTTCTGCCTTTAGTGCTTGTCGATTGTTCTTCCTTGGGTAGTCTATTCTTCCTTCACTACTCTTCATCCTTCACTACTCTTCTTCCTTCACTACTTCGCTACTCCTTCACTACTTCGTTACTCTTTCCTAGAACCTTCCTTTCCCTTCACTCCTTCCATCCGTGTGTCTGTGTCGGCGAGACAAGAGAAATGACGCGATCGGGTCAATGTCATGTTCGTGTCGTGTTTCTCGCACGCCAACTAGTGGGAGAGAGGGAGCGAGAAATCGCTATCGCCGGCTCATAACTCACTAACGAGAAAAACGAGTGGGTGGCACTGGTAAAAAGGGATTCGATGGAAGATGCACGAGGAGTCCAAATGGAATGTTAATTGTTTGGCATATGGAGGGGAGCATTGAAGGATGAGCTTAGGAGGATTATGTTGGAGGAGAGAAGAAAAGAAGGAGAGATGGGAAGAAGGGAGGAAGGAAAAAGGGAAGAATTTTGCAGTCAAAGTGAATCCATAAGAAATGTAGTAAGAAAATCCATTAGAGTGGCAGATGATGAGCAATAGGAAAATTCACTCTCGAAGTCCATTAGCGAGGAGAATGAAGGGCATCATTTTGACTTGAAGAGGAAGATTTTTATTTTTCTGTGCCTTTATTTCTTTCACAAACACCTCAAAAATATTTCTTCCTTCTCACTTTTGCCATCCTCCTTCGTGTTTACGACGAAAGTTCCTTCCGTCATTTCGCATTCTCAGGACGTGCGCTCGTAATTAAAATTTCCAATTACAAGAATGAAAAAGTATGACAATGGGCGTGGCATGGTTAAACGGTTTCTTGTAAATTTGATCAGTTATAACAACAACAAATATAATAAGAATAAAAATTACAACAAAAAAAATAACACCAATAACTACAAGAAACAACACCAATAACAATACTAAAGATCATCACCAGCCGACCAAGCAGCCTTCGACCAATGAAGAATGTCTTCCGCAATCGATGAGGACCACAACCACGACCACGACGACGATGGCGAGTTTCTGCTGTCCACCGCAATCACCACCAGAACCAACGAGACCGCCACCACCATCGTGGTACACTAGCCATGGTCAAAATCCACTCCAACGACATGAGAACGCATTTGACCAGTGTGGCCAAAGGAAGAACGGACAGCAGGACAGACAAAAGGACGGACAGCAGGACAGACAGCAGGACAGACTTTTGGACGACCATGCGACGACCTCAAGATGATTTATTGCCACCGATATCGCTGTCGAATCATATGTTCTCGAGGTGCATTTCCAGCTGTAAAATATTGCGTCCGCCGACACGTTTCGGCCGCCGCCATCGACGACGGAGGATGCGAAATAAAAAACGTTGAATTTCGGAGCCCGTTTGGCGACTTCCCCCAAAACATCGCTCATTAATCCTGGCGCGATTTTCGTGGATTCTCATTGTTTTTTAAGGGGGAGTGTCATTTGGCCTCTTCTTTCCTTCTGCCCCCCATCTTCCTTTCCACTTGATTCGCCTTTGTGTTACTTGATTGTTTTTTTTTTTTTTCTTCATCGAGCTCATAATTTTTCTACGCCTCATCTTAAGCTACCAAGTACTCTTAGTAGTGGGAAAGAGGAGGAAGGAGTCTTTCTTCTGTCCTTCTTGTAATGGATGCAGCCGCGGCGTGCCTTCAACAAAGTAGCAGCCTCGGGCGATGCATGGACAGTGGGTCGAGCTGCGTCGAAAGGTTAAGAAAAAATTGGAGATGTAAAACAAAATTCCCCAGTGATATTAATTACAAAATAATATAGGAAATTATGCAAAAAAAAAAAAAATTCTAACGTTTCCGAGTATTAGTTCGTTTTTTCTTTAGGTATTTTTTGTTATTACCTTTCAATGAATTCATGAATTTTTCTATGAATTTTTCCTATCTATTATTTTTTCAATTTTTTATTAAATTTTTTTTTTCTAATTTTCATTTTTGTATCCTTGTTTTTTCATTCAAGAATTAATAATTTTTTATTTAAATAATTCTTTTTTTTACAAAAAATTAAGAAGACAAAAAAAAATTTACAAAGGAAGAAATATATATTTTAGTTTTAAATCTGAAAGAAAAAAATTTGTGCTTGAGAAATGTAAATTTTTTTTCAGAATATTGTTTTTTAAATTAAAAACTTTAAGAAAAAAAAAATTTTTAATATAAAAAAAATTTAAGAAGAATTAAAAAAAAAAATTAAGAAACAAATATTTTTTTATTTGCCCCACCGTGTCTCCCTTCAACGAGCCGCATTATCAACGCATCTCCGCCCACTTGATGTTCGCGTCGATAAAATCGTTTATCGCCCAGTATAACGAGCGAGGGCAGGCAGGGAGGAGGAGGACGATGGAGGCGATGCTGATCTGGTCGATGCAGTGAACAAACTAATTAAATTAAAACAAAAATAAAAAAGTGCAACAAGCGGACATTTTTTCCACAGAATTGGGAATTCGAACAAAGAAATGCACCGTGGGACAAAAAGGTGATGATGGGATGAGGAAGTGTATGAGAAAGAGTATGAGGAAAGGAGTGAAGAAGAGTTTGAGAAGAGAAAAGGATGAGAAAAGGAGGAGGAAAAGAGGAGTTTAGGAACAAAGTTAAGGTTCCCATGATGGTGAAATAAATCAAAAAAAGAAAAAAATGAAAAAAAAAAAATTAAATTAAAATAACACAAAGAAAAATTTATTTTACTAATGAATTCACCCAAAACGATTGTAAAATGCGATGTTAAATGTAAATGTCCGAGTGAAATACACATGGATATCTATCTTATTTGTCTGATATTAACACGATTTTTTACGCCTCGCGCGACAAATTAAAAATGCAAATGGAATTGCATTTCGAGAAAACATTGGCTTTTGTTTCTCCCCTTCACCCCATCGATCGATAAACTGAACATTTATGGGCCATAAAAATGGGAACATGGCTCAAACGAACTGACCCAAACTGAAGAAAAAAAAAAAAAAAACGACGACCACGAATTAAATAAATAAATACCCTTTAACAGTAAATTAAACACTTTTTCTCATTTGCTTTGGCTGATGTTGTTACGAGAAAAGTCGTAAAAGAAGCCGAGACAGACAGTGGTTAATTTTCGTCGAACAGATGTTGAAATTGTAATCTCTGGTATTTCAATCAATTTTCGAACAATTTACATAAACAACAAAAAACAGTAACACTAAGAAGAAATTAAAAAAATACAATTAAAGTGGCCAAAATTAGGAGGAAAAAAGGTGAGTGAAATGGGATAAGAAAGGACAGAGAAAAGATAAACGGGTGAGAGGGATGTCTGAGAAATTCTATCGGAATTTAAATTTAATGAGAGTTCGTCTTAATTACTGATCAGTTTTTGTTGTTGTTCTCGGTGCTACTTTTATTACTGAACACTCTTTTCGGGCTCAAATTAACAAGCATTCAGTTGGCCACGAGCACAGTATAATAACAACAACAATGAAAACAACAGACTACAATAACAAAAAAGAGAACATCACACCATAAAACAAAATTAATTTCAATGACAACAACTACTCCGACTACAACAATTATAACAATAAAAAAAGCAACTAAGAACACGAAAATCTCCGAACACCTGTCTCACATTTCAGTCGGAGCAAATGTTAATCGACCGAGCGAAAGAGACACGCAGAGAGAGATAGAGAGTGATTAAGAACCAAAGACCAAAAATGAAAAGACAAAGAGCAAAAGAGAGATAAAGAACCGATATGCAAAGAGGGTGAGAGAGACAAAGAGCGCGTGAGAGAGACAAAGAGCGCGAGAGAGAAAGACAGACAAAGAACAAAAGATCAAAGAACAACATTGTAGCAAGAATTAAATTTAGTATAAAACACCAGCAATAACAAGAACAACTTGTAATATAAAAAAGAAAAAAGAACATAATAAAATAAACAACAAATGCATAAAACGTTCCGAACATCGTTGGCAACGCGCCGCTGTCTGTCTGTCTGTTTGGGTCTGACCCGGCCAGAAAATGTCCATGGTTCGAGGTCGCAACCGGTTCGCGGACATTAATCACTTTGACGACATTTGACATGTTCCAGGGGACCCAAGGGGCGGACGAGAGGTTGTCAAAAAAAAACAAACCAACAACAAGAATTACAACAAAAACAATTATAACAACAAAAACAATTATAACAACAATTGGAACCACAACAACAATAATAAGAACAACACCATCAACAAGAACAACATATGAAACGACAGTTAGTAGAAGAAGAGGGTGAGAGAAAAACTCACAGAGAGACAAATTCATAGAGAGACAAACATTAACGGAAGGACGGATAGATGAATGGATAGATGGTTGGATGGATGGATATATGTAACGTCCATCAGATAAGCTTGCGACATTTGTCAATTGAAAAGCGAGCCAAGTGTCAACCTTTCTTCGTGTCACATGGCACATGTGGATTATTTTAGGAGGAATTTTGATAGTACCAAGGTAAATTGTATTAATTAGGTTAATTTTATTAATTAGGTTAATTATTTTCTGAAGGTCGATATTATTTCGAAGACTAATTTCATTCCTTAATATCTATTTACACTTTAATTTCAATTCAGAGGTTCAATTCATAAAAGTTAAATTAAAAACTGATTGATTAAAAAACCAGAGTAAAATGAAAGTGATTACTCAAAAGAAATAGTAAAATCAGCCAATGTTTCAATCGACCTCATAAGGACCCAACTCCGAAATGATCTCTAGAGAAAGTTCTCAATTCTCAATTCGCCTTTAACACCAATTGACCTGACCCAGCCCTGCCCCAAAGGTTTGCCAATTTACAGTCGGCTAATTAATGGCCCAATACTTGTTACGGCTTTTCAACACTTTCCACACAGAATTGCCACGCCCCCCGCCCCGATGGCCCAAAGAGAGGAATCAGTGTTAGAAAGTTTAATTTTTATTCCTTGATGAATTTTTTTTCCATTCCAATGGTGAATAGTTGTTTTTGTTGTTCGAAAGGGTCCATTAATTTTTGACCGAAAATAAATTGGAGCCAACCTTTGGCATCATGTTTGAATTCACCGAGAGAGAGGGACAACAAGTTTCAAAACAACAGGGACAAATACAGCAAATGCAACAACAATTACAAAAACGACAACAACAAGAAGGAGAAAAATAGAGCGCCCAAGAGAAACGATCGAATTACAAGCAGGTCAAACGAAAAGAGTTTCGTATTCGAGCACGATAGAAAGGAAAATCCAAACTAAACAATGGTCCAAACGACCAAACCAACCAACCGACCGATCAACTCTTACAGAGAGCCCTTCTTTCCTACCAGCTGTATCGTCGTCTCCTCCTCGTCCCCCTTCTCCCCTTTGACCCCCCGACACCGCTTTGACTTCCCCTTTGGGCACAATGGACTCAGGCGAAACGCGAACAATGCGGCAAATATTCAAATTTCAGGTGCAATTTGAGTTCGGGTTCGGTTGGTACAATGTCGATGTTGTTGTTATAGAAAACTTTTGTAGTTGTTGTAATTTTTTGGTACTATTGTAGTTATTGTACTTGTTGTGATTGTTGTTATTTTTGGTACTGTTATAATTTTCCTTATTTTTGTGATTCTTTTGTTAGTTTTTTTGTTAATGTTATTATTGTTGCAATAGTTGGTTAGTTATTGTTGTTAATGTTGTTGTTAACATGTATTTTTGATAGTATTTGCTGTTCGGCATTTTTGTTGTACGTACAACACAATTTTTTGGGGCCAACTGGGGAAAGGCAAAGTCACAAACTCACCGTCGAAAGTTCCCGGCCTGACCATGAAATCAACTTTGAATCGGAATCGGGTTCGCAAGTTAAAAGAGCTTGAAGTTAAAAGCCAAAGCAAAAGTCAGAGTCGGAGTTAGAGGCAAAAGCCAAATTGCTATACGCAGCCCCCGACATTGTAATGGCCGAAATAATCATAATCACAATAATGATAATCGCGGAAAGGCGAAAGAACCGGATGCTGTTTTGGGGCAAAGTGGCGAAGCCCGCAAGGAAAAATTAGTATTGAATGGCAGAGGAAGTAGAGCGAGTGAATTGAGAGTTTGGGGAAAAATATTAGAGAATACAGAAAATTTGGGTGCATATTGAAATTTGATTGAATTTTTATTATTTTTCAAATTAAAATTTCTTTCAAATTTAAATTTGTTTCCAAAAAAATAATAAAAACAATTTGGTTCAAAATTTATTATTATATTTTTATAAATTTTTCTTAGTTTCAAAAAAATTAAATATATTTTTTTTTAAATTAGAAAAAAATTGGAAAACAAAAATTTTTTAATTAAATTTTTTTTAAATATATAAATTGGTTCCATTTTATTTTTTTTCAAATTAGGCAAAAAAAAAGTGCACATTAAATTTTTTTTTTCAAAAACATTCGTTTTTTTGCCTCATTTTATAATACCATACTCATGTTTAAAGAATTTTTTCATATATCAGAAAGACTTATAATTAGAAATATTTTCATATAAAAAATTTGGGTTATAACTTTAAAAAAATAGTGCAAATTTTTTAAAGCAATACGCTAAAAATTATAGTTTTTTTTAAGTTCTTACCAACTTTTTGCTGTGTCTGCGATATTGAAAAAACGAATGCTCCACAAAGTGCTCGACCGTTACTTGGCAAATTTTGTATATTTATGTCGGTATGAATACCATATGTGGTGGAATACAACAATAACAACAATAAAAAATATCCAACATCAGCAACTTGAGGTTGAAAACAGCAGCAACGGCAGCAAGACGACGTAGCAACAACAACAACAATAATAAGAAGCAGTGGTCATACCAAAACAAGCTACCAATTTCTTAATACAGTTTCAAGAAATATTTTTCGGAAACAATAAAACTACAAAATCATTGCATTAATTGCCTCCCATGGGGAGTGAACCGAAAAACAACAAGAATATTACAACAACAACAACAACAATAAATGAATGACTACTAACAATGGAAGTGTTGCTCGAAATTACAACAACAATAACAAAAACAAAAACAACAGGTAGAAACACCATTGAAAACAATTAAAAAGCAATTCAGCAACATGTTAAACCGCGGTCAAGTTCAATTAAAGGTAACAATACAACAATAACAACAACAACAACAGTAATAACAACAACAAAAACGGTAATAACAACAATAATAATGTAGAAGAATTGAAGCCAAAAGGTGCGCATGCGTAACACACAAAAGAGATACATTGTATCCGCGGGATACGTATCCACACGATGACAATTCGCTGGGCTTGTCTCATTACGTCTTGCATGAGGTGTGGAGCGAGAAGGGGAGGGAACGACAGAGGTTGACCATCGATCGAAATAGAAATTAATTAGAGATCATGACCGGACATTCATTGATCCAAATTACAACCAAGGTGTGTGCGTCTGTGTCTGTGTGTATCTCATGGATACAACCGGTTGACATAAGGTTTGTTCACAGAATTTTAATCCGTTTTCAAATGTTTTCGTTTTCAAGTCGTTGTTGTTTTTTCGTCGTTGACATTGTTGATGTTGTTGTTATTGCTCTTGATGTTGTTGTTATTGGTTTTATTGTTGTTGTTATTGTTTTTGTCACTCATTATCGCTCGTCCAAGAACGATTGCATCTCTAAGATACATTTGTATCTCGATAAATAACTCACACTCCAATCGATCCACATAAATAACTCAATTAACTTTCCGTCTCAATCGTCGTCATCGTCGTGTTTTCTACGATTATGTGTGTGTGTGCGTGTGACGATTGAGTGTTTGTCTCTTTGCTTTTGACATAACGCTCGCGTAGTTGACATTTTAATTTGGCCAACAACAAGAAAACAACAACAACCATATGAACATTAACAACCACATGAACATTAACAACCAATAACATGTGACAATCAAGTCTCCTGTCACAAGTGAATGAAGTGCGATGTAAGGAAATCGAACGAGAATCGAGAAGATCGAATTTGAGTGGAGGTGTGGTGTTTTGTGGTGAATGGGATTTCAACGAGGGTTCTTGAACGGTGGAAAAGGTGGAGGAATGAACAATTCCAAAGTTTTGGTAGAGGAGTTGAAAGTAGAAGAATGGTTTTTTATATTCAGTTGAAAAGGGGAATTTCAAGGTTTTAGAGAGGGGAAAAAATTAGTTTATTTTGATTTAATTAAATAACATTAAATAATGAAATAAAATTAAGTTATAAAAAATTATTAGGATTATTATTAAATTAGGTTAATTAGGTTAGGTAAATTAAATTTAAAATTAATAAGATCACTCAAACCGAATGGTGATCAAAGTCGAATAATTTAGTAAGTACTCAAAATACTTCATATAGTCCTGAAATAGTACTCTTCCCATTACCGCATGTGGATCGTCGTCGTCGCCTTCAATTGTAGTGTTTCCCACTCGCTCTGAAGGCGACGCACGCGGCTTCCGAGAATCCTTTTGTCATATCGATAGCGACTGCTTTAAATTTAAAACATGTCTTTCACGGAAAACAAATTTTTTAACGCGTATTTTTTATTTCGGTTACAACAATAACCAATAACAACATCAATGAACAACAACTAACAAAAACAAAAAGAATGAACATCTAAAAAACAACTAACTAAAGCAACAACAACGAACAACATCAACTAACAAGAGACAAAAGAGGAAAAATAAACAAAGATATAACAACAACAAAAATTATTGTCCTCACGAACAACGAAAGGCTTCACCGTCTTCTCACCGTCACCATCCACCATCAATGCGAGTGAAACGAAATTTGCATTCGACGCCGATGAACGTGCCTGAAATTTCCAACAATTTGCATGATCACAATTTTAATAACAAACATTTTTGGCATTAGTTTGAAAAATGTTAGAAATAACAACAGCAAGAACAACAACAAACACTACAATAACAACAACACTACAACAACAAATCGGCAACATAAACTGGTGGGAGACGACGATGGAACCAACGAACGGCAGGCTATGAAAAATCATGTCTTGACACCGGCATGCAAGTGTCCACAGGAGTTGCAACAAAGTGGGCGCAGAAACAAACAAAATTACAACAACAACAACTATACCTAAAATAACGACAACAACCATAACAACAACAAAAAGATGATAAAATATTCAAGCGAAAAACGACGACAATCGAGGAAAAGTCGCACTTGTGCGCACGCTCTCAGCCTGGTCAGCGACGATCGCTGGGAGCCACGAAGTTATTGGGCACGATAGATTGTTGGGGAGCGGGTGTGTGGGCACGTGAAGTCTGGACTTTGGGCTAGAAAATATGATGGGAGGGATTTGTGGTAGAAGAGAGAGAGAGAGAAAGACATGGGACCAAATTTGAGGACAAATAGATTGAAACTTCTCAATTAAACATTGGTTTGTGAGGTATAATAAGGGAATATAGGAAAGAAAATATGGTAAGGGTAGATAAAAAACAATTTGAAGCAATTATTAAGTTTCTTAGTCTAAGAAGAATAATTATTATAAAAAAACTTATTATTATGGAACTCATTTTAAGGATATATTTCTTTACGAACCAATTGCCCAACAATAAATTCTGAATAGAACCCTTGAATATTACCATATGTCCAACCTCCGACAGACAGGTGGCAGAGTCTGACAAGGAATCAACGGTAGCTTGAACCAAACAACAACCAACCAACCAACGAAACGATTGAGCTGACGACCGACCACAAGAACATGCAAGAATTTTGTGTGAATTTTTCTCCTCTTCGATATTGCGAGCGCCAACCAAGGAAATGTCCGTCCGTCTGTCTGTTTGTCTTTCTCGGTGACTGCGACGAATGTCGTTGGAGGCCATGTTGCATTTTTGCATGTTTGCACGACAATCGATCGCGACGCAACTGCGATGGCGACGACGTTGACGACGCTGACGGCAACTGAGACGCCGTCGACCACGATGTATGGCGATCGTGTTGGTTGACAGAGGGACCAAGTGTTTGGCGTGACATTTTCCAAACGATGTTCGCCGGGGGATTTTATTATTTTTTCCGCTTTTCACAAGAAAACAAGAAAAGTGCATTTAAAAATATGAACTTTATATTAAAAAAAAAAAATCCAAAAAAGTATTTAAAAAATACTTTTTGTTTTTGTCCTTTTATTAAAACAAACTCTATATTAACATTATACTGAAAACTATATAGAAAAAAAAATAATTTATTAAAAAAAAGAAAAAGCTACGTAATTTTAAAAACACTTTATCAGTATTTTAAAAACAGCTAACAATAAACTCTAAAAAATGTTTTAAAAAAAATATATATGATTTTAAAAATTTCTATGTTTCAATGAGGACATTTTGCAAAGTGAGGGAGGAAATTCGCGGAAACAACGAGGCGATCGAAACGAAGCGACCACGATCATAGCTGAGAGAAAGTCTAAAAATCGTGTCGATCCTTGCCATTCTCTCCACCCAGGCACGTGGTGATCGTGGATGTGCCATCGATCATTTTGGTCGGTAGTGTCGAATGGTATGGTGATTTTTCAACATGGAGGCTCCGCTATCTGTCCGTCCGTCCAACCGACCGTCTGTCTATCTGACCATTCGTCCGTCTGTCTAACTGACCATTCGTCCGTCTGTCTGACATTTGAATCGATCAAACCAGTATTTTCCGGTTCGCTTCATAATGAATGTCGAATGGCGAACATTCCTGCGTCAAGATGACGAATGCGACGTCCGATTTAACAACAACAACAAAAACAAACACTATACTAACATATGCAGCATCTCTCCGGACATAGTGAAAGAGATTGAGGAGGAGGATGAAGGAGGAGGATGAAGGAGGAGAAAGATTGAGGCGGCGGATGGAAAAGGAGTTGGGGTTGGTCACAACAAATTCACGAGGTGTCGAAAAGCAAATAAATTTCGCATGTGGACACACGATCTTGACAAACATGGCTGGTTGTTCAACTGATCGCGCGACGAACCTCCCTCGCTCTTGGCCAACTCGACTCCAACATGACGAACATGATGCGCGATCTGTGGACATTTGCAACAGGAGGTTGGAGAGAACAAACAACAAAGCAACAACAAACAAATCAACAACAAAAACATGAATCGGAATAATAAGCTCAAGTCAGCGAGCGATCGCTGTGCTGAGCAAACGATCGTGGCCACCATTATGCGGGTTTTTGACTTGGTTCGGGCCACGGCCTGGACGGCTGGTCGATGGCGATGGTGGGTCGATGGGATGGACGGACAGATGGATGGACGGACGGTTGGTTGGACGGACGTTCGGTTGGTTGGACGGACGCTTGGTTGGTTGGTTTGGATGAATGGATGAATGGTTGACTGGATGGATTGACGTATGGTTAGATGGATGGTGGGTCTGTCGTTTGTTTGGTTGCTTGTTTGGCTCGTTGGATGGATGCGCTTTAACGCCAGCGTATAACAAGCGTCGTGCGACATTTAAAGTGTCTTGTCCGATCAGACGTCCGATATATAACGACATTTGCATTTGTAGTTGTTACCATAGTCAATGTTTTGTTGTTGTTTTTCATCTTTGTTGTTCTTGTCTTGTACCATAGTCATCTTTAGTTGTTCTTGTACCATAGTCATCTTTTGTTGCTGTTCTTCTTATTAGCATGATATTTTTTGTTATTCATCTTTTTACCATATTATATGTTGTTGTTCTTCATGTTATTTTTTGTTGCTGTTCCTCTTATTACCATGCTATTTGTTGTTGTTCTTATTAACATGATATTTGTTGTTGTTGTTGTTGTTCTTATTACCATGCTACTTCTTGTTGCTTTTTGTTTGACACTTTGACATGTTGCTGCCAGTCTCGATCGATCTGCCTGCATGTTGTTGCTCAAGCTTTGTTTGGTTTTTGAGGAAAATTGTTTAAAAAATTCGTCTGCTGGTTTGTTTTGGGAAGTTATTGAACGATGTTCATATTGTTGTTGTTGTTGTCACTGATTTGCACTTATTTCCATTCACACGGTAGTCAAACCTACCGCCATCTCCTCCTTCGAGTTTCGATCGTTTTGATTACACCATTCCAAGTCTTTCATAACGAGATGTTCGTCATCCATCTGTCCACCAATTTATGCACCGATACCTATTATATCTTTTTCTCTCTCCCTTCTCCCTTTCATATTTTCCCCACTAATCACATCCTTAAACCGATATTTATTCATATTGTGTCACCATTTCCTGATCAACCTGACCTTCGATCTCTCGATTCAACTCTGGTCGCTGACCAACAGATGACACTTTGTTGTGATTCGTGTTGTTGTGATTTAAGTTGTTGTTATTTGAGTTGTTGTGATTTGAGTTGTTGTGATTTGTGTTGTTGTAAATCATGTTGATGTAAATCATGTCATAGTTAATATTGTTGAAGTTGTTATTGTGGTTGTTTTTGTTGTTGTTATTGACATTACAATCCCTGCATTAAATCATAATAATTTGATTTTGCATTCGTTTCAACACATGCTTCGTCGTGGTCTACGATGACACTTCGTTGACAAGTGTTGTTGTGATTTTATTGTTGTTATTTTGTTGTTGTCATTTTAAGTTTTGAATCGATATTACGTGCATATATCTACAATAACAACAACAAACATATCAATAATAACAACAGACATAAATATATATTTCATTGATATTACAGATGGAAGATATTCTTGCTTTTGTTGATGTTTGATTTGTTGATATTATTGTAATTGTTATTGTCTATCTCTGTCCCTCCCTCTCTCTCTCTTTCCCTATTTAAACTCATTCCTTCCTCAAAGGAAAAAGTACCAATTTATTATCAATAGAAAATCGATTAAGCGTGAATAATTATTATTTTGCATAAACACAAGAAATCTAAGGAGAAGACGATGGCAAGAAGATGAAGAGAACTAAGGGTAGAAAACCGCATGTGAAGCAAAAACTCCCCTCATCAACATATTAAAGTGTTCGCATTCGAGAGAAATCAAATTTGTAATCGAGATATTTTGAAAATTATTTGCAAATTCAACGAAAACGAAGAATCTACTTGAGAAATGTTGCCAGATCGCTATGAAATTTGAACATGTTTAAATAATCTCCCCATGATCGATTACAATATTGCTTGTATAACCTACCCATACCTTCGTTTTCCTTCTGCTCTCTACCATCTTAAGTATTTTATCATAATTTATTCATTGAATTGCCTCGTCTTCATCTCACGACCTCCCCTGGCCAGTGTTGCCATATGCCTGAACATTTGCATTCCGATTGCTTTCAGCTGAAATGTTCAATATGTTTTTGGAAATTACATGCCAATGTTGCCATATGATCAAGCGATTTGAACTAAATTTATCAATTTGCAAAATAATTTCCAACGCCATCGTTCGAATGCTCGACCCGGTCGAACGATGGACGATGAATCGACGATGGATGGATGGATGGTTGGTTGGATGTGAAGATGGACGGACGGAGGAACGGATGGTCGGTTGGATAAGGACGCCATTTTGTGTGCAATAAGCAACATGGCGTCCATTACGAATTGATTGCCTCCTCGGTCCACGTCTTGAGTTGCTGTGAATGGAAATCGCCAGAGGGAGTGAGAGAAGGATAGAGAATTAGTGAATAGTAATAGTGGGAGAGAAAGAGAGGGAGAGCAAGAGAGGTAGTGGAGAAGGAGAGAGAAAATGTGTGAATAAGACAGAAACACAAGGAAGTTTATGCGATCGTGATGTCCTTCTATGGGGCTCAGATGTTGGCAAAATTTCACAAATTTCTCCACAAATAATTAGTTAAATATTTAGCAACCAACACGCATACCATTTCATGTGTTCATGTAGTGATGCTTAGCCAACGTATAAATGTATATGTGTGCGTGTGTGTGTTTGTCTATGCTTTGGCTCGTGAAATGTATGCACTTCGTAGTTCGTAAATAACTGCAGGACTTCATTTAGTTTCAAAATCGAACACAAAGTTTTGTATAAATGAATTTGTAAGTCTGGCAACATGGACCTGTACATGGAGAGAAATTATCAAAAATTTCGAAATATTTCAACAAAGATCAACAAATTTCAAAAAATTTTAAATTTTCAAAAATTTTAATTTTCAAAATTTTTTTTTTTACTTTTTATCAAATAATTTTTGCAATTATAAAATTTCAAAAACTTTTTTTTAATTTTCAAATTTTTTAAATTATTAATGTTTTTTATTTTAAAACGTTTTTAAATCTGAAAAATTTTTTTTCCTTTAGAAAATTATTTCTAAGACAACAAATTTTTTTTAAATATTTTTGTATATAAAATTTTAACTGCTTTTTTTAATTTCAAAATTTTTAAATTATTTAAAATATTTATTTATTACATTTTTAATTCTGAATTATTGTTTCTATAGAAAAATATTTTCTAGGACAACAAA
Source organism: Coelopa frigida (assembly GCA_017309665.1). Lineage (NCBI taxonomy): Eukaryota > Metazoa > Arthropoda > Insecta > Diptera > Coelopidae > Coelopa > Coelopa frigida. The sequence continues at coordinate 37,257 of JAFDUT010000094.1, read as the reverse complement.
ACATTTTATAAATATTTTTGTGGTCCCTCATACCTCTACTTTCGTCCAGGTGTCTTCAATCCATGAGTTAATTCATCAATCTATCCATAATTTTAGTCCTTCATCCAATAGGTACAAAATTAGTCAATAATTTCTTTGTTTCAGTGCACAAGGAGCCGAGCGAAGGACTCCGGCTGCTGGAATCCGTTTTAAACTACAACAATAATAATGGCCATAGCTTGGCTTCGCTTGGCTGTAACACAAACACCCTCCTGGCCCCCTCGTCCACTCTTCTGTTCCACGTCTCATCTCCTCCTCCCTTCTTCATCGTCTTCATCGCTGTCCTCATCGACTCCCTCTCCGCCCCGAAGAACAATTTGCACAGCGAAGCATGGACGAATGTAAATAATCAAATTAATTTCGCTCCAATTGTCTGTAAATTTCTCGAAAATGTCTTCGCTGCTCTCTCTCAATCTCCATCGTATTCTCTGTCTCTCTCTCTCCTTCTCTTCTCTCTTGTCTCACTCTCCTTCTCTTCCCTCTTTTCCCTTTCTCTCACTCCTCATCCACCTGCTTTGTTTTCTCCCTCCCATGGATGAAGCAGCTTCAAATTATGCGAACATCAGGTTGAAGCCGCCTTCTGGACTCTCGTCCTTCGAAGGACTTCCATTGTTCGCATTATATGCGTTTGCCTATGTCTGTGTGTGTGTGTGTGTTTGTATTGGTATCTCGTCTATGCGAACATCTTCGTTCAACATTGTTCAAGGCATTGTAACTGTAATTCCATGTACAATATTCTGTAATTTGCATTTGTATCGGTGAGTAACGAATTTTCAATTTGCCCACTCACACAACAATTGATCCAATTTTCCAAACGCAAACAATTATTAATAAATTATAAAAGTCCAAATGTCTAAAAGAGCGAGACAAGAACAATGGAAATTTTCCTAATTTGTGAGCTCACTCTGTCTGTCTGTCTGTCTGGGGAGAGAAAAAAAAAATATTTTTCGCCAGATTCGCTCAATTAAGGACGAGGATGAGAAAAAAAGAAATTTATGGAGAAAAGAATAAGATGGAATATGCTATCCATGGTAGAAAAGAGATGGAGATTTAATCTTTGATGGAGATGGAGAGGAGACGGAGATGGAGAGAGAAATAAATTGATAAATTAGGGCTTGGTAAATATTTAATTTTTTTCCAAATGAATTCTTTGCTAGGGAAATATTTTCAAGGAAAATTTTTTCAAGTGAAATATTTTCAAGGAAAATAGTTTCAAGTGAAATATTTCCAAATAAAATAATTGAAGTTAAACCTTTGCAATGGAAATAATTTCAAGTTAAATCTTTTCAAATGAAATCTTCTTTAGTGAAGAAAATCCTCATTGCCTGGAAAAAAATCGGAAAAAAAAAATTTCTCCAAATATTTCCAGCTCATGAATTTTGCCAAATTTTCAATTCCATTTGTCTTAATCTATCATGTCTTAATCTACGTCTCTCCACCTCTCGTTACAAGCCATCGATCATCGCCTCTAACGCGACTCATTTCACATTTCCATTAAATTGCAACGAGTTAATTAAGAATGATCCTTTGATAGTGTTATTTTAACGATCGGTAATTTCTCTCCACCTTCCTCTCAAGCACACACACAAACACTCACTTCGGCCGCCTCTCGATTAGTGATGGCTGCTTAATCGATCAGGCGATATTTACTTTTCCAAATGGTTCATTTAAAAAACATTTAAACTTTTATTACTTCCCAATGGATGGAATGGATCGCTAACTAGATCAGCGGATGGACCAATAGCATGGATGAGAAAGGAGAAAGAAAAAAAAGAGTCCACCACGATATACAACAAGTCATACCAACAACAACAACAGCATGAAAAGCTACTCAGGAGCCAATTTACAAGGCTGCGACGGACCGATCTGGGTGGTCAGACGGCTTCAAATTCATGCCAAACGATCGTCTGTCCAAGTGTCTGTCTGTCCATCGGTTGGCCAGACGTTCCATCGGTCTGTCGATCGTTCAGTCTGTTGGTCAGTCGATCGGTCGTTTGGTCCCTCGTTCAATCGTTCCGTTGATCTGATCTCACCGAGGGAGGATGGCGGCGACTGGTTTTTATGGACACCGTGAAGCCGATAACCAGGGCTGCCAACCTATCAATTTAATGGCAAACGATGAAGTGCATATATCAAAAATCCCGAATGAAATAATAACTCAACCCATTGCGATGACGTCGACGACGACGACGACGATCGGTTCCCTCGTCGACTCCGGCTACGAAGACCTTCATCCTTCGATGGCTCCACTCGATCAGCTGGACAACGATATCCGACGACGAAGACAACGATTTCCAACGACGAAGACAACAACGACGTCGTCGAGTGTCAGTTTTCGCGAAATAAACTGAGGCGAATCGAGCCAAAGGAGAAGCGATCGCTCATCACTTGCTGCACCCAAAGAAGATCATCGTCGTTGTTGTCGTTGTCGTTGTCGGCTGGACGACACTTCCAATTATGTTAGCAACAAGGAAACATAAATTTGTGGATGCCACTCGCGAGGATCAGATCGGCTAAAACAAAGGGAGTGAGTGAGAGATATCGAAGGAGAGCGAGATGTATCAAAGGATGGCAAGAGTGAGAAAGAGAACTTCTGAGATCATCCGGAGTCAAAGAGTCAGGACTCTTATGGTTAATAATCATGCTTATGGTCAAGATTTACAACTCGAACTCGCATAAAATGCGAACATGTTGAAAGGAGCGATCGAAACATGTGTGTGGCGATCAAATATTAAGACAAAGAGTGAGAAAGAGATGGAGATAGAGACAAAGAGAGAGAGATGAAAAGAGAGAGAAAGAGAGGGGGAGAAAAAAATTTATAGGGAACGACAGTGAACTGAAAGTGTATTATTTTCAAATTAACAACAACGTTCGGGAAATTTATTACATCTGCTGGATAGAAAAATTGGATTAAATTGATTATGGGCTCTGGTTTGGTTTGATCGATTGATCGTTCTGCAGAAAAAAGGATAAGGGAAAGAAGGAGTGGGAGAGAGAGAGAGAGAGAGAAAGAAAGAGAGAGGGAACTGACTACCTTTAATTGGCTGAGAAACTCTTTGGGATTTTTATATTTAATTTAAGCAATTTTCTACATTGTTTCACAATGTTTTATATGATGAGGAAGACTTTCCGTTTACCATTTATATTTATGTATATGAAAAGTTATAATTTTTGTATCACATAAAGGACCACCCACTTCTGCCTTTCTCTGTATTTTCCTATCTCTTTCTCTCATATCTCATCCTCTGAATCATTCTTTAAACTGAAGAAATCTCATTTCGAAAAAAACTCCTCCACCAGAATCGATCTTTCTTAAAATATTCTCGTGACTAACAACTTGTTTAATGCTTCGCTACTTGTTCAACATTTCTATTAACAATAAATTGTTGTTGTTGTTGGCGATGTTATTGAAGTGTTCTTGAAAACCGATTTGCAATGTAAAAATTTATTCTCAGAAAGAGTAAATAAAAAAAAATTAAAAGAGACAAGAAAAGGGAATCAACCATAAAAATTGTAAAAATCAAAGAAAAACAACAAAAAAAAAGTAGAATATATGCTCGCATTGCAACAGAGCTGCCATTTTTTGAAGTAGTTAAGAACTTCGTTCACTCGTGGGTTAGTTGGCAACACCATACAACAACAAGATATCCTCACACTAATAACAATAACAACAACACCAACAAACTCACCAACCAGCAGTAACAACATGTGGTCAATTGGCATGCGCTGGCGTCGTTGCAACAAATTTTAATATGATTTAAAAAGACCCAGAGGACGATAGGGCGAGGATAGAGTTGAGGACTATGAGAGGGTCGAAGAAGAGGAGGTTGGGTGGAGTGGTATAGGGACCACTACGAGGACGACGATGATGACGACGACGACGATGATGATGACGACGACGATGATGATGACGACGACGATGATGATGACGGAGACGACGACAACTAAAGCGTTGCATTCAAATCTTGTCAACAACATATTTCTTATGCAGTATTTATGAAGGTTTTGCCTTGGATTTTCATGGAGGGGGATTCGACGAAGGAAGAAGCACCAGTAGCGAACAACGAGGCAACGAAAAGGATCGAGGCAATGTGACTTGCAACAACAACAACTCTAGTAACAATAACAACAACTCTAGTAACAACAACAACAACATGAACATCGCATCCTCGCCGTGAACGACATTTGTTAGATCGTTTGTCCCTGCAGTTAATGGAAATTGGAAATGACCGATCGTTGCAGATGGCTCCAAGGGAAGCTCCCTGTTGTTTCACCAGAATGGCAATTACAACAACATGAAAAAATAATACCAACATGAAAAAATTACAACAACAAGAAAAATATAAACAGCAACAATACCAACCAACACATTGTGTCACAACAAGTGTCTCCATGGGCGAGTAGAGAAGCTCCAATGTTGGTCTGGAAGCATAATTTAGAACCAAGAAAAGTAAAAGAAGAGGAAGACAGAGAAAGATGGAAAACAGAGACAGAGAAAGAAAAAGATGCTGAAAGAGAAGTAGTAAGAATGAATAGGAGACATCATGGAAGTGGGCTGTGAAAGAGGCTGATTGTTTGGCTTGAAAATGAGATGCCTAGAACAGACGATCGATGGATGGATGGTTGATTGGATCGAAGGATAGTTGAATCATTGGTTCTTTGGTTGAATCGCAATTGCAATTGCCTTGAAGGGTTTCTCCTTCTTCTACTTCAACTAGATGGTAATGATCTCAGCAGGTTGCCACTGGAGTTATTAGCGACAGTTGCGAAAGCTGATGACGCCGGGATGGAATAAACCTTGCAAATGACAAATAAATCAGTGGGTAACGAGGTGACATCGAGGGGAGCAGCTTGAAGAAGGAAAGGATGGTAGGATAGGAAAAGAATAAAAAACAACAATTGAACAAAGCGGTAGGGAAGAATGTATTAAATGTATTATAGGGAATTTAAGGAAGCAAGAAAGGTAAAGAATCGAGATAGGAAGGAACAAGTAAAGGAATTCACTCTGACAACATCGACAACAAGTTGTGGCTCCGCCCATCATCTTTCACCCCCCCTTGCCGATGTCTCAATTCATGTCGGGGAGAAAAAGGCGTGGCCTTCTGCACGTGAGTCGATGGAGTCGCTGCTTGTTCTGTGTTATGTTGTGTTGTGTTGACCTCAAAGGGCATATTAATAGCTTAACAAGCTTCCATAATTAGGCGACCGCAGAAGACTGCCTTCGACAATAACAATTATTACAAAAACAGCAACAATTTTTATAATAACAACAACAACTTTTATAGTAACTACAAAAATGTTTACAAAAACAACAACAATTTTTATAATAACAACAAACATTTCTACTAAAAACAACACAAATTATAACAACAACCAATTTTATAATAACAACGACAACATCAAAAACTCACCCTTTTGCGCTATCGTGAGTCCTCAGCTTTAGTCTTTGGTACGCACCTAGAAAGAAGTTGTTGTTGTTGTGGTAGATACTGCTGCTGTTGTTGTTATTATTCTTGCTGCTGGTGATGCGTGCAAGTTGGCAATAAGTCTGCTGTGTTGTTGTCGACATTGCTATTGCTGCTGGTGCCGGTGCCGCTGGTGCCCATGTCCGGTAATAAGCGTTAAGGAGCTAACAAGCCACGCAGGCGCTCCCTACAATCGGCTCCCTTTCCACTATTACTTCTCTTCTCACCCTTCACTCTCTTCCTTTACTCGAACTCACTCCCTTCCTTTCACTATGTCTTTCTGTTGCACCATCTCTCTCTCTGTCCTTTCCATCCATCCATCCGTTTGTCTTTCTTTCTTCCGGACGCGATTGGCCCGCTTGAGACAAGATGGCAATTGCTTGCACACTTTGCGCTCAGTTGCGTTGAACAACTACTAATTATTGGCAACATGCTCCTACAGCAGCAGAAGGAACAGCAGCAACAAAAGTAGAAGAAAAAGGAAGAAGTCAAAAAAGCATCGATGAAAAAAGAGGAAGTAGAAGCATCCCAAGTAGAGAGAGAAGAAGCATCATCGGTAGAGAAAAAAGACTGAAGTGTAAGAAACCGACGACAGCAGAAGAAGCTGCAGAAATCGTAGCGAAAACACCAAACAGCAGCAACACCGGCAGCAACGATCAAAGCAACAACAAAAAGAATTGCAATATGAAAGGTAGCAGCAACAAGAACGACTGCAATATGAATGGTAGCAATAACAGCAAAGCCACCAACATCATCAATATTAATAATAATAGCAACAACAAAAGTAACAACAGCAGCAGCAACAATAAGAACAACAATAACAATGCGTTTCATAAAATATGAGCTCGACGAGTGGCTCACGAGGAGACGAAACGATGAAACGATGTGATGTGGAACAACAAGTGATCGGTGTAACGATATACATACATATGCATATGTATATATGCGAATATATAATATCTTCTCTAGTTTATATATTCTGATAATTATAATGATGGCATAGGGAACAACTACAAACAACAACAATAAGAAGAACAACAAAAAAATAACTATAAGAACTACAACAACAATAACAAATAATGGCAGGGCAATTTTTCAGAGTCCGCATTCTGCAGGTTGAAGAATATGAATTTTACACAATTACACGCTGGGCGTTAACTGCAAAGTAATTGTCGACAACTGCGAACGAGGATGATTGGGAATAGCAATGGGGCAAGAGTAACAACAACAACATTAACAAGAACAACAACAGAAAACGTTAACAATATCGCCAACAACAATATTAAGAACATCACCAACAACAATAACATTCAGACCATCACCAACAACACGAACATCATCCAACAGCAACAGGAGCAACAGCCAACCGCCAACAGACAATGGCAGCAGCAACAATGGAGCACGTAGACAACCTCTTGGCGGCTCTAAAGATTTCCTCCAGAATGGTAAGAAAGGATGGATGGAGGGCGGGGCAGGACTTGGTGGAATCCTTTGTTGAGGTATTTAAAAAATGATAAATACCTTGAACCTTAACCCGAGTCTTCTCCATCTCGGTCGCTCTCGCTCTTCTGGTTTCCATGATTCTCTCCTTTCCCGATTCTCGTAGCAACCCACGACGTATCATTAGATCATGGTCTCGCTTAAGTTGGCCTGCGTTGCCAACGTTTAGGAAAACGATGAAAAAAATGAAAAAAAAAAAATATATATATAGGGACGACTTGGAGGATTCATTGCCGACACGACCTGTGTGGAAATGCTGATTAATTGCTGCCCGCAGTCGAGGATCCCAGAAATTATCCTTAATTTTCACTGGAAGAATCGTGTTCTTCCGTGTGGGTAGCAGAAGTCGTCGACAGATAGCATCAATAACATGTCGTTTCCACTTTAGTTGAGGTGGCCAAAAGCTGTAAAGAAGAGGAGGAGAAGGAAGGAGTTCTATAACTACCATATTTCAACATCATGTGGTGCATTTTCGAACCATGTTTTAGTGTATTTATCATCATAACTTCATTTATTTTATAATCATAACTTAGTTTATTTCAATCATCAGCGTAATTTATTTTTAATCATCACTTATGTAGTTTATTTAATCATTCTTATCGCATAACACACTATTTTCTATTGTTCTCACCTTCTCAAGGTAGTCAACTAAAGTTCTTTATAATAAAATTATCTCAAACTTCTGAACTTCTTCCTTCATAACCATCTCAACATTATTCCTATACCTAAAATTGAAAAAAATCCTATAATTGAACTTCCTTCTCTCAACTCTTCTCATCCACAGAATCCTTCTCACGTCTTAATAAAAATAAAGACATTATCTTTCTCTGGCCATCGAGCTTGACTCGCTGTTCCGCCAAATGGTATACCAAATTAAGACACGCTTCTAATAGTGCCATCTCTTTTCCTGTTTTCTGTCTGTCCATGGCCTGTGTCTGTCTATGGTCTGGTCTGTCTCTTTCTCTGTAGATGAAATCATTAAACATCGCTTTGCGCCAACTGCACTTAATGTCATAATAAATGTCGGCAATGCAAGTAGAAATTAAACAACAACGACAACAACAACATTCAACTATTGCTACAACAAAAATATCAACTATTGAAACAAAAACAACATCATCTATTACAAAAACAACATCATCTATTACCAAAGCAACAACAAGAGCAAAATGAACGCGACACATGGCGGACGTTGAGAATCGTCTGGCACGCAACATTCAAAACACGGACCACGACGATAGAGACAGCAACAGCGACAACAACGACGATGACGACAACAACGACGATGAAGACGACAACTGCTCTGACGACAACGACGACGACATGGCCAGAGCGACGTTCGACGACATGTCGGACGAAATGTTGTCAGCAATTTCTCAAAGCAATTGCATCGAGTCCGAATCCGAGTGGGATGAGATGATATGTCCATGTGGAGCTCCGGTCGATTAGCAACTAATCGGAGCTACGGATGTTGATCATCTTATGGCGGGATGGTGAATGTGGAGCAACAACAACAACAACATCATGGACAGTGTACCATCGACATTAGACACTGGACATTGGACAGTTACAAGAAGAAGAACAACAACAACGACGAGTGTCAGAGAGCTCCATGGTGTGGGCAGCAAAAATATTCTGAAGGCGAAACAAGAACAAATGAATACCACGGAATAACATCCGCTATAGTTCAAAACCATTTGTTACAACGGTATAACAATGACGAAGGAGGTGGAGAAAAAGAAGAAGGAGGAGGAGGAGAAAAGGCGGAAGTCGTCCTGACTGAACCGCTTCGACCCACACAAACGTCAAATTGTGATTTTTCCCAATTGGCAATGATAAATGGCAACCACGCCGCATCACACATTAGACAACGAGACGAGGAGGAGGAGGAGGAGAAGGCAGAACTCAGACTAGACGAAGCTATTTGGACACGTGTATCCTGTAGAATCCTCGCTGCTAATAATCGAACGCCGGACCAGCCTCGTCATCGCCTCGCATTATCTTCGTAATCCATTTACCACTTTTGCACATTAACGCATGAGACAAGAGACACAAACACACACACACAGACATCGTTGTGCCTACGCCCATCTCTTGGACATACATAAATACATCTTGGTCCGTCATCATGTCTAACAAGTTTGACCAACTTGTCTACATTTCCAGACAGACTTCTATTTTATGATTTGACAGACAGAGAAACGGACCGACCGACCGGACAACGGACAGCCCGTTGGGCAGACGGACAAATCGATGTCATGGTTGTGGTATAGAGCACAGACGGTGGGACAAACAGGAAGAGAGTGAGACGAATGGATGAAACGACAGACCGACCGACTGACGGATGAAGAAAGCTATCGCTGGAATAGCCCAAGGAGCAATAATTCAACACACGAACCGAGCCAAGTCAACGAAAACGACGATAGACCAAAACAGACAGACAGCTAAACACAGCTCGTCGAGAGGTTGGTTTAATGATAGATTCGCGCATCGTGGAAATTAAATATTATAAATGGCAGAAATTCTCTCCGGATAGACATGGTGGAAATTATATTTCGCAAATCGCCTTTTGACACAATTGTCATAAATCAAAGGATCATCATAACGATGATCCGATGTCTGACGGGTGGACAGACGGACGGACGGACGAAGATGGCGACGGCAGACGACGATCGCGGCCATTTTGCGGCGGCAAAGTTCAAACGGTAAACGCCATGCGACGTGACGCCATCTGTAATTCATGGACGATGTTCTGTCACTCAGAGCAGATGTCATCTTGTGATCTTATTTCTCATTGATAATGAGTGTGTGTGTGATAATGAACAAAAACGTCTAATCTACGGATGTTTAATTCAATTAAAACAGTTCAAGAACATGGGATTAAGAGGAGTAGACTAAGTAGTTGTTGTCTCTTCGGGGATTCAATAATGGGATTAGACTCTGGGGACTCCGGAGACCAGAAGAACATGTGTCCAGAGGTAGACTAAAGAGACCGAGATCTCGAAATCAATTCGTTCTGTTATACTTGTTTAAACTTAAATAATACAAAGACTAGAGATCTCGTTGTATTTTTTCCTGCAGTTGTTGAGCGAGAAACATCATCGAGGCAGCAACAAACTATGGTCACAATATCGAAACAAGTTCTCTCCAGCTGACAACATGATGGAAACCTTTATTTATAGACCAAGATCCAAGTGTCGCCCATCATCGTTGCTCATTATCATTGTCCAAGGATCAGGGTGGCAACTGAACCTCGATGTACCTCAAACGCGATACCGTCTTCGTCTTCAACTGAGATTGAATCAAAATCTGGATTTAATCGCACTCGGAGGATTTAATTGATGCTGGGCTGAGCTTCGTCACCTGTCTGGAGGGATCCAATTCATTAGCGCAATAAAAACTAGAGGATGGAAGGATCGATGATGGAGGAAGAGTAGAAGGATCGATGGATAATGGGGGGCGAGACGAAGTGAAGTAGGGGAGAGAAAAGTCAAACGGATTTCACATACAATCAATTGGATCGCCGTCGAGATGCCGAGGTTCCATTACAATTTGACTCCAATGGCTGCTCATTGGCCACTGATAAGTATATCCATCGCTGGCTGTCATTTTTACGTCTGTCACAGTTCCAGACTATCGCCCGGCTATCCGACTGTGACTCGCTGATCTGTCTGTCTGTCTCTCGGACCGTCCGACTTAGGTGTCTGTCTGTCTGTCTGTCGATTCGAGGTCCGACTTGGGTTTATCTGCGACCCATCGAGCGAGAGTAGACGATGTTTTGATACAGACCGAGCCACTAAGCTGAGGTTTTAATTTCTTGCCAATTGGCAACGACTTCTCTTCACTTCAAGCTCCAAGCTCACATCACTTCACTCTCGTCTCGACGTCGAAGAGGACAGTCAGTCAGAGGGACAGGTTGAGAGACAGACAGAGGGAGAAACAGACGACAGAGAGTCAGATAGACAGACGGACAGATAGCGAGCCAGACAACCAGACAGACGACGACTCATGTCGTGAGCGACGCACGTCCCTCGCTGCACGTGGATTGATGATGCGTTTGGGTCTTCAGATCTTTCGTTGGCTTCATTTGGCATGGCGATGGAAATATTTGTAATTGCATTAAAACGTCAAACTGTCAAGTGATCCGCACAAATCATTTTCCTATTTTCAAACCTGACGTCTTTCATTCCTTCTCCCTCTCACTCTCATCTCGTCGGCTCGATTAATCGATGCATCACCAATTGGTGGATTAGTGTGCGGAAACATCGAAGGATACGATGCGACTGAGACGGAGACTGGGTTCTCTCTGCGTGTGTGCGTGTGTGTGTGTGTGCGAGATAACGTGTTCCAGACTAATCCTTCTTAATGATCACAGAGCTATCATTGGGGATTATGTTCCATAGTGTTCTCATGGGAGATACAGAAGACTATTGAACTTGTATAATGAGGATTTACTACATAGTAGTATAGGGAGTTGTATAGGATATTAATACCGCAGCAACTATTTATATAAAAATAATAAAATTGTTATTATTTTTTTTACCAAAAATAAAAAAATTGTAAAAAAAACTCTTTATTTTTTTTAGATTAAAAAAAACATGATAAAAAAATAAAAAATAATTAAAATAAAATATTTTTTTTTTTTATTTAAATGAAAAAAGGATAAGGTAAGATAAAAAAAATATGAAAAAATAAGTGTAAATAGATCTATCTTTTGATAAACAAAAAAATTCTATTCTATATTTTGTTAACAATAAATATAAAAAAGTAATTTCAAGAATACAAATTTATTTTGTTGAAAAAAAATTACAAAAATAATTATAAATATAAAAAAATAGAAGAACATTAAATAAAAAATAATAATTTTGTTAGATTAACAAAAAAAAAAATAAAAAATTAATAAAAATCCAATTTATATTTATTTTAAAACCTACATACTATAATTTACTAACCTTTTAACAATAATTTTTTTTTTCTGAGAACTTCTCTCAACTCAATTACAGCATTCTATCTAGCCATATATCATTACAGGCAGGTTACACCTCCCATTAACTCCAACTCCTGTTTCACAGAAACCGAAAACCACAAGGGAACCGCACACCAAGGGGCGATTCCATGGTAATTACATCGTGGACATGATCGAGTTAGTATAAAATATGATGGTTTATAACAAACCAAAAAATAACAACAAAAAATTAAATGAATAATAAATTGTTCATATGTAAAAAAATATATATAAAAAACTCGACGTGGGAGCCAAAACCCAAGTAATTAGCAAATAAAATTGTTTCCATATGTAGCAATTTCCCCTCTCTTTCTCTCTCTCTGTTTTGTCTCTTTGTATCGCTCTTTCTTTCTCCACATAAGACTCAGGTCTCTTGTTAACTTCATCAGCGACCGTTAACGAATGGTCCTCGGGCCTTTTTGGTAACCACCACATAAGCCATGGTACTACAATTTGGAGCTTGGCTCAGAAGTTCTTGGTCTTTTTTTCGTTATCGTCGCTGGTGTCTACAATGAATTTACTACGTGTCAATGTTCGCGGGTCAATGGAACCTACGGCACTGACTTCTTCATTTGTTTTTCGGCAATGGCCCCAACTTCTTTCTCTTCTCACTCTACCTCTCTCCATCTTTCTCTTCATCTTCATGACTCTTCATCTCGATGGTTGTTGAATCTTTCATATGACATAGACATATCATTGCTCTAGCAAGAAGACGAAGATATGGTTAAAAAAAACAACAACTAGGAGCAATAACAACAATACTAACAACAACAATACTAACAACACCAATTAAAAAAACCTATGATTGATGATGGCATTTCCAAGAGATCTGGTGGGGAGGGGTGGGGTGGGTGAAACGAAAATTCATGAGCCCGATTTCAGTCTGCCCGTTGAGTCGGAAGCGCCGTCAAGGTCTTTAAAAGACTACGAACTCAGGTTCTTTCGTCTTGTTATTATTGATGTTATTGTTGTTGTAATTGTTGTTGTTGTTGTAATTGTTGTTGTTGTTGTGGTGGGGGCCTTAAGTGGCCACGGCACGCGATCCATAATTGCAGACGATTTGGGCCCTTTTCTAGCTGCGAGGGCCGAAGCGAGCGAATCAACGATGTTTCGTTTTCTCATCCGTAGAAATTCCCTTCTCCAAATGAATCCCCTCATCACCAAAGCATCACGTCTTCTCCAATGAACCTCCTCTTCTTCAACGAAGAATTCCCTTCTCCCGAATTCCCGAATCCAATGACTTCTGTATAATTTGCCCGCCACGAAGAAAGGGAGGAGAAATTCAATTTGCCTCGAGACACGGATGCCGCCGTCCTACATTTCAACATAACTATGAGGCTAAATTTAGCATCAACTTGTAATTGGAATTCCAAATGCGGCTTCTTCTCTAATTTAGGTTGATACTTTGGCTTAAACCTAGGCTAAAACTCCGGCTCTAACTGAGGCTCAATCTCAGACCCAAAAATAGACCAAAACTCAAGCTCAAGCTATTGCTTAAACAAAAAAAAACTAAGGCTAAAACCACCTCAAGTTCAAAATCAAACTCCATTTTGATCGAAAGATTTCCAAGACGGTCGTTTCCTCGATGCGCGGCCTCGTCAGACATGAAATTATGACACGAGTTGACAACTTGTTGGCATTCGACAAGAATTTTTGAATTAATACTCTAACCATGACTATGACGATTACGATTTCGACGACGATTCCGATTTCGACTCCAGCAGCGAGACTTTGAGACCCCCACAATCGACTCCGGTTCCAGCGTCCAACTGAGACACGAGCCTTCATCAAACCCAACTACAACTTCAACTCCAGCTTTGACTACAACTTTAGCTTTGACTTCAAACAAACTCCAGCTATGACTTCAACCACCACCAGCAATCATTCAACAATTTATGACTCACGAGAACCCGGCCGGCGACTGTTGGGGGAAGTTGGTTGAGAAGGGGAAACGAGGAGGAAGCGTATCCATTACTTTTCGTTTGCATTTGTCAGCGGCGCATGCGCATGCGCGGCGGCGATGTCTTTATGTCATAGTTCTTATTGTTGTTGTTGATGTTATTGTTGTTGTTCTTGTAATTATTGCTGTTGTTTGGTTTAGTTCTACGATGTTGTTACCAGATTTGTTGAGGTTTTTCTTTTTATTATTGCAATGACTCCACTTTGAAGCCATTGCTCATTTGCCACGTTTCGGAGATTTTTCCAGCCTCGTCGGGCCACCGTTGGCGGCATCTAAAGCCTGGAGGCGGCTGTTGTTGATGTTGCTTTTGTTGTTATTCCCGATAGAGTTGTTGTTATTGCCGATGTTCTTGTTGCTATTGCCAATGGTGTTGTTGTTGTTGTCTAAGCCACTGCCGAGGTGTCTGCCTGGAAGCCATGTCTGCGAATTGAATTATTGGCAACTACTTTATTCAGCGCCCCAAAACAATTTGAGGTAATTTATTTGATGACGCGTCGCACAATGGAATTGTGGAAGTCTGTCTGAAGTCCCCCAGAGAAAACTCACTGCGGCCGTAGGCGTGAACATGATGCATGATCAACAGCAGACATTGGAGTTGGAGCGCCACGCCCACTCTTCTAAGGCCCACTCTAAGCCCGCGAGTCCTGGCGTCTGATGACAAGGAATCTAAGAGATCAGACAGAAGGCAAGGAATCGAAGAGACAGAACAAAAATATATATAAGATCAGACAGAACTCAGCCTACAGGATGCCACCCAGAACTCGAGGGGCTGAAACGGAATTCAATTCACCTCGAGGCTCCTCCCAGAAACTTCAACAAAGCGATCATTCACGTCCTACACTACGTATATTTCTCTTTATTTTTCCTTTCCTACCAGCACTTGAATTTCTCTTTCTTTTCCCTATCGACCCACCCGAACCACGGAAACGTCATTTAACAATTTGTAAATGATTTACTCGCTCCGATCCCGATCGTAGGATCCCAATCGGCTCGGATTGAATCCTTCGCACCAGCCAATCTTGCATCTCGTCCTGATAATTAATTGAACGTCAACGGAATCCCTTTTTTTCCACCTGGATAAAGACAAAAGCGAGAGGCAAAAAGGAGAAAAGAGGCTTTTAAAAGGGATTTCAACGCGTTACCAAAGGTACGCGAAAACCACAAGAACAACGAAATCGTGTTGATATTTATTAATATGGAGGCTCGTGATACAAACAACTGCGGGTGAGGGCTTAAATGTTTGTTTGTGTATGTGTGTAAGGCTCTTTTAAGCGAGCGAAAAATTCATTAAAATTAATTAAAAGTTGCCAAAACGCCAGGCAAAAAACGCGTTGATAGCCTTGCGGACAGACAGACGGACAGAAAGAGAGACAGACAGATATACAGGAGTGTTGTAGGAACCCAGCCAACGGTAACGAACAACAAGAACAACAATAAGAATAATAAGAAAAACAACAATAATAATAAGAAAAACAACAAAAAATAAGAACCACAACACAATACGAACGACGAAATGAAATACGCCGAAAAATAATGAAACATCATCAGGCAAATTATTTATGCAAATTAAATTTTGCAAAGGAAAAACAGAGAGAGAGAGAGAAAGAGTGTGAGACTAAGAGTGAAAGAGTGAGTGAGAAAGATGAAAAGAACAAATAAAATCGTAACGAAACGTAAAAGTCTTCAGGAGATTCGTATCGTAAGGCGACGAATGGTTTGTCTCAAAAAAAAAATTTAAAAAAATAAAAACACAATAACGTAGAATCTCTCATTGGGTTACGCGTCGTATATAATTAATGAGTTATCAACGAATGACAAATGTTTTCGACCAACTGCCAAATGCCAACGCCGGAAGGTGGAACGAAGAATCCGCATTCGAAATCTGAAATTCGGAAAAAAGACAGTTATCGAGGGTTTCGTCGGGAGCTCCTGTTGAAAGGGGGGCTTCAAAGGGTCGAGGGGAGGTGGCGACGTAGATGGATGGTTGGGGTCGTTTTTGATGACAGCGAAACCGCAGACTCCCACCCAATACCAGAGGTCTTCAGCGATGGAAATTTCAGTGTTTTGCTTTATAAGTTGATTCTCTTTTTCCATCATTCCTTTTGATTTAAAAATCTTATACCGTTTGCCTCATCAGAAGTCTTACCGTTTGCACATAAGAAGTCTTTATTTTGGCACCATAAGAAGTCTTTATTTTGGCACCATAAGAAGTTCCTCTTTTCGACCCATAAGAAGTGATAATTTTTACCTCTGAACTAGCGCACCGGGGTCGCTTCGCTCCCCCGGTTTGCCTGGTCCACCCAGGCAAAATCTGTTAACTTCGGCCAGGCCGAAGTTTACATACCCTACACCCTGCATACAACGTTTATTAAAGGAAAAACAGTGAATTTCTATCAATAATTAGTGAAAATGCATCATTACACTTCAATGCTATTAACTCCATCGTGCGATTTTCACAAATGTGGCATCTTTCAAAAGTAAATTATATATTTGAAGCTATATTCGTATTCCAAACACGATTATACCCTTTTTTTTGTCGATTGTCTAATCTGTGAATAAGAGTGAAGTTAGGAATCTTATAGGGGCCCATGTTTCTACAAAACGAAGTAGTTCTGGTGTTTGCAGCATTGTGCCATTGCTAATATCTTGGAAGTGCGCATTAAAGCTCTGCAATTTATGGAAGAATAATTGAATCGATGATTTTTTGTGTGCCATAAAATACATTATGATTTTAGTTGCTTTTCATATTTTAGATGTTCATTTCAATGCAGACAAAATCTGATTCAACAACAGACTTGAGAGGGTAGAAATTTTCAACAATATAAAGTCCAGAAGTACTTGCTGCGCTACTATAAGCAACATATAGTGCCGCGTGACTGATTCCACTTTGAAGATGAACAGCCATTTGGAGATATGTAGCTCCCTGACTTTTGCGGATTGTGATCCCGTCAGCAGGGCTTGTATTCTCTCAATCGTCACCTGCTCATTACGTTTATATTGAAAGGATATAATCAATTTTTTATGGGCGTCCATTGAGGTTCAGATGGATGTGGTCTCTTTCTTCTTGCATTCAATCCCACCTTTCATCAGCTAATAACATCCATAAAGTAGTTGGATTTCTTGTAGATCTACGATTTTGTATGGAAGGTGCTCGTGTCCTATAAGAGATATTTTCCATTTGATTCTTGGGAACTCTTAGTAGCAATATTTAATCTAATAACTGCCTATATGGTTTACCATATCCAACATTGAGCTGTAGCTTTTGAGCTGAGCTGTAGCTTGTCAATTTTTAGCATGTAAAGTGGTATCGGTGGTACGTATCTGTGATACGGTGATCAGACGCAAAAATTCATCTCTATATATACCATAGTTTATCATATATACCATATTCAACTTTTGCGTTATATGGGAGGGCGATGTTTTCCATTTTTGCCTTTTAAACTCGTATCAGTGGAACATGATTACACACAAAGTTTCATCTCGATATATACCATAGTTCACCAGATATCCTATATAAACCTTTTGCTTTATATGGGAGGTGGGCGTGTCCGATGGGCGATGTTTTCCATTTTTATCTTTTAAACTCGTATCAGTGCAACATGATCACATACAAAATTTCATCTCGATATATACCATAGTTCACCAGATATCCCATATAAACCTTTTGCTTTATATGGGAGGTGGGCGTATCCGTTGACCGATTACGCCCATTTTTACATACAAGTAGCTTATTAATATAGAAATACTAAATCCAAAATCTCAAGTCAGTATCTCTTACCGTTTCTTCACAAAATCTATTTCCACAGACAGACACACAGACACACAGACAGACAGACAGACGGACAGACAGACAGACAGACGGACATAGTTAAATCGATTCAGGAGGTGACGCTGATCAAGAATATATATACTTTTCCATACCTACGACCTCTCCTTTAATGCGTTACAAACGGAAGGACAAAATGAATATACCCTTACCCACAGGGTGTAGGGTATAAAAAGTCATTTTTTCCTCATCAGAAATCCTACTATTTTGGCCTCTTCACAAGTCCTTTAGTACTTCGATAAGATCGAATAACTGTGAACATGCGAAAACCAAGAAAGAAAAAACATCCAACTTCACCATCAAAAAAAGACCCAAACCTGACTAAGAAACAAAACCAAAGAGTCGAGAACAAAATGAGGGATGGAGGAACTTTGGTGCCAGGCCCAATTCCAGTCCCAGCATAATGACCACCGACCGACATACGATCCTCCGACGCTGTATTGTGTTTGAGCTTGAGAATAAATGGATGAAACTTTCGGTACTGACACCTGCCCATTACTTATGTATATAGTATGGTAGGTTTTGTTGTATCAACCGAAAGACAGACCGTAGTCTGAAGAACCCGCCTAACTGACCAGACTAAACGAGCGTCGTCAGATCGACCTACAGTCCGGCCAGAATGTGCTCAACATTCTAGCGCACATTGTGGGAAAATTAATTACCAATATACACATATACCACACACTCATATATCTTGGTCAAGAACGGGCGACGATCAACGATCGAAACCGCGCATGACAAAAGATTTAAGAGTTCGGACCAGGCCAATAAGAAAGGAAAAAAAATATAATAAAAAAATATAAACTAAGAACAAAAAAAAAATATGAAGAAAAAACTAAGAATGAAAAAGGTGGAGAAATTTGATATTTTGATGATGATGGTGATGGTATTTGTTGTAGTCGTTGTTGTAGCCCTTTGGTCTTCGGTAGAATCGAACCTGATTCTGGGGCCACCTTCGGCAATGGCTTCATCAACCTGCAGCCTTCGTCTCTCCACCCCACAGCACAAAACGGTGTCGCTTTCGTCGTGTGATCGTTGTGAACATCGAATGGGATCCTACAGATCGATTGAGATCAGATGGGATGCGATGTGATGGGTTGGGATCGCGCGGTTCAGTGGATCGACGGTGGATCGTTGACCAGGGTGCGACGATACGCGCCAGCAGTTTAAACCAATTTAAAAGAAGCCTCGCTGCCTCCTTAATCTAATCAATATGCAGTCAATTAGGCAGCGATGCAGGGATGACTCGATGGATGAATGGATGAGGCGACGGAAGGTTGAGGCGACGGATGGATGAGGCGATGGATGGATGGTTGGATGACGCGACTGATGGTTGGATGGACTGAGTGTACGAAACAACCTCGGGACATTTTATCACCCAGCCTCATTACCATAAATGCCGCTCAATTGCACACCAGCCGCCGTCGATACAGCGAAAGACCAGACCGATCGAAACATCGATCAGAGAACTTCGTCCCGAACCGACCGACGCCCCACCTCGCTTGAGATCGAATCACAACACGATGTTCACGGCGATCGATATCGATGTGTTGTGTGATGTTACGCGAGAGTTTGTCTCTTCTTCATCATCGTCGTCATAAACATCATGGTTAATTTTTTTTCTCTGTGTATTCAGGATGGTTGCAGATTTTTCTTTAGTACCGATTTTTACTCTATGTGAACTCAAGATGATTGCAGGTTTTTTCTCTGTGTATTCAGACTAGCTTCGATTTTACTGGGAATTATTGTGATTTTTCCCTCTGTGTACTCACG
The DNA here is from genome assembly GCA_017309665.1 of Coelopa frigida. Lineage (NCBI taxonomy): Eukaryota > Metazoa > Arthropoda > Insecta > Diptera > Coelopidae > Coelopa > Coelopa frigida. The sequence continues at coordinate 17,689 of JAFDUT010000094.1, read as the reverse complement.
ATGATTGCGATTTTTTATCTCTCTCTTTCACTGTATGCCTTCGCAGTCACACACTGATCAATGCACATGCTCATTAACACCTGGGACGAAATGAGACGAGAGTCCAGATGAAACAAGTCAAGATGAGACGAGTCGAAACGACGATCAACCCAGGATCGCGCCGATGGACGCCTCGGTTGACAGAATGACGCATCGTCGATTCGAGTCGATGCGTTGAATGCGGTGGACGGTGCACTGCTGCGATTGACATATGACAATTGAGTGACAAGACATTAACCTATTTTGCAATGAATGCACCTGAACGGTTCATGGACCAAGCTATATTCAACAGGTATTCGTTGGTCCAACGGGTGTTGGGAACTTGTCACTGTCGTCGACAGAATTTTAATTGGTGAATAGAAGAGAGTCGTTCGAATATTTTTCCAAATGAAGAAGGTTTTTCGAATATTATTCCTTATGAATTTATATAAAAAAGTGGGGAAGTAAATAGTTTTAGTCGTCAAGAAAATAGTTTTAATCGTCAAGAAAATAGTTTTAGTCGTCAAGAAAATAGTTGTAGGTGCCAAGAAAATAGTTTTAGTCACCAAGAAAATAGTTTTAGGTGCCAAGAAAATAGTTTTAGTCACCAAGAAAATAGTTTTAGTCACCAAGAAAATATTTTTGATCACCAAGTAAATAGTTTTAGATGCCACTGAATTTCCAGAAATTTATGTCTGGAGAATATTATTTTAATTAATGTCTGGAACATACGCGATGTCTCTAAAGAGGAGAGAGTTGCAGTCAAATCACATTCTAGGGTTGCAACATCAATTATTCTACACAACACGTAATTATTTATTCATGGACCTTTACTGTTCCTTCATAGATCTTCACTATTTGTTCATAGACCTTCACTATTTCTTCATATACCTTCACTATTTCTTCATGAGCCTTCACAATTTATTCACAGAATTTTTCTATTTTTTCTTCATAGACCTTAACTATTTCTTTATAGACATTAACTATTTCTGCCCTACCCCTTCATTACAATTAAAACTGCAGTCTCTAATTGAGACATTGAGAGATGAGCGTGCTGTGCAAAGTACAGACAGTGAAATTATTACCAAGATATGAGAGAATCATCGAGAATCATCGTCGGACACAGTGGTTTTCATTACATTACACACAGTTTCGACTGTGTGGTCATAATTTAAATAATTATTATTTTGCAACGAGTTTAATTAAAATCATAGACTCAAACATAGATTCCAGGTTCTCAACATAGACCTAGTGAATGTCGACTCGAGAAAGAATTAAGTAACTATATGGATGAATGAGTGAATGATTGAGTGAATGATTGAATGAATGACTCAATGAATGCTTGATTGAATGAATGGACGACTGGCTGAACGAACGACTTCACCTAAAAAAAAGAATGACTGACTAACTAAATGACTGGCTGCTGAGTTTGCTGGAGGAGCTGCTCTTGAAGTTGGGACTCGATGTTGGATGTTGCTTTGAAGGCATGGCCGAGCAGGCACCCGGTAATTATAGTAATAAATATTTCTCTGATTATTTTTAACGAGCCGTCGGTCGGTCGTTGGGTGGGTGGTTGGTTGTTGTGGAAGGGGGCGTCAAGAGGGCAAGGGAGACTCCACAAGTAGCTCCTCTAGAAGCTCCAAACGATCGCGATGAAATAGAATAAAATAACATTAATGCTTTGAGAGCTGTTGAGCAACAAATGTCGAAGTCATAAATAAATTGTAGAGAATTCAATTAGTTGTTGCTATTGCTGGCCCCCGTTGGCCTCATCTGTCCTTCAGTGGGTTTTTCAGGTCATTTGTCGATCTGTATATAATTTGGTCTGTACATTTTTCTGTCGAAGATTAGTCAGACTGTAGGTTTTTTGTATAATTTTCAGTTTGTAGAATGGATTTTCAGTAGGTTTGTCTTTCTGTAGATTTGTCTTTCTGTAGATTTTTTTCTATACTTAGATTTTTTCTGTAAGTTTGACTTTCAGTAGATTTTTCATTCTTTAATTTTGTCTGTCTGCCTCTGTCCTTCAGTCTGATTGTTTGTTTTGTTAACGATTGTGAGAAGTGGGAATAGAAGTAATTACAGAGAGCGAGAAAGGGAGCGTGAGTACCACAGCGAGTGTGTGTGTGTGAGAGAGAGAGATGGGGAAGAAAAAATGTGAACAACGGTAATGAAAACAACGAGAACAAGTTCAACAAAAGCAACATCAAGATTGGGAACAAAAACGAGAGCAACAACAGTGAAGAGAATAATAATGGTAAAATAAATAACAACAACGTAAAATAAAAACAACAATAAGTTAAAGAACAACAACGACACGTTAAATAACAACAACGATACGTTAAATAACAACAACAATTGTAAGAACCCACTACAATCAATGTAAGACTACCACTACAACAACAACAACAACAAATAGATATTAACAAGAACAAACACATGACCTAACGACCCATAATGATATGTTGTGGGCCAACGAAACAAGAGCAAACAATGGCCAGAGGCCAACTTGGACACTGCGATCAATTTTTTTTTCGGTAAGGCAAACAGTGGTCGAGAATAAATGGAGAGACAAAGAAACAAACGGATAGAAAGACAGAGACACATATAGAGAGACGGATGGACAGACAGACGGATGGACGGACTGAAACAGAGTCTAATTTGATAGACACCGACCGTCCAACGTATGTACCGTGGTAATGATCTTCATATGAAATCGAGTCAGCGCCATCGAGAACAATCCGTTCAATCGCCGTTCATTAGCCTGGCCTGGCAGAACACTTTCTAATTAGGCCAGACCGAGGTAGACCCAAATAATGGCCCGGTGGCCCGAACGGAACCTGGGTCCGTATCGTTGTCGAAGGTGAACCGGGGGCGCGTCCCATGGGCCAAGGGGTAGAAACGCGAAACGCCATTAACTGAGAACGAGCGCTCGCTTCTACCTGCTTCCATCTCCACCAACATCATAATCACCTTCATCATCATCATCACCTTCATCATTGTCATCATCATCATCGCCATCGTTCTTGCCGCCAAATGTCGGATTTTTAATTACCTTGGCGGCACCTTCGCCCGCGCTGTGCGTCGACGCCCCCCGCGTCGTAGTTGGACATGGCCGAAAGAACGAAAACGAGGACGGTGCGTAAAAACGAGCTCGCGTAGCAAGTGAGACGGGGTCTGAGGGGCGGGAGTTCGGGGTTTGAGGGACGTGAGTCCGAGGTCTGGTGGCGGGAGTCGGGTCTGGGGCGTATCGACTGTGAAAGGATACGCTGCGATGCGGAACAGTTGGCTGTCAGATGTCGACCCGGACAGACGGACGGACAGACGAATAAAGGTAGGCAGGAAGACGGAGGGTCGGGGAGCAACGATGATGACGCCCACAAGCGTATAATTTTGCTGTCACTAGCTAATTATCCCATTGTGTACAGGATCCAACGGTTGCCGCGTTGCCAATGGCACACATCGACATCGACCACCGCCACTATTTTATGTGTATTAGTATTGGTGTTGCCATTAAAATGCAATTAAAATATTTGTTTTACCAAACATTTTATTGCGTAGCCAGAAGGTGGTCCCGGAAAATATAATGAAACACCATAAAAGAAGCAAAAAAAAAACAACATACACATAGAGGAATTTCCCTTCGTTTTCCTTTTAGTTCACGTGGTAATGGTTGCAGTTGTTGTTGTTATTGTTTTTCGTTCGTTTCTCATGTGGAAAAAATGTAAATCTTTGTTAAAACAACGGCGACTCACTGGTCACGCCCACTTTTGGCCGACTTTAATGTGAAAATAATTTTCACATTTAGCTAAACGAATGCTGAAGGGTTTCACTTCCCTTCCCTTCATCCCAACATCAGGCCTTAACATATGGCCTACCGGAAACGTGGGAGTCAACTGTGAAGAAGGCAGCCGTTGGAGAAGAAATTGTTCTTGCTGTTGTTATTTCGCTCTCTGATCGTCAGGAGGCGATCATTGTTGCCATGGCTTTCTCATATTCATATGTATGTGGAGTAGATTTTATGACAACCCACATTTACCTAGGCTGAAGTTAGCCTAAGGCTAGAATATTTTCTATATACCATTCATCAAGAGACACGAACACAGTTTCCATGAGAATAAAACTAGACTTTGATATGATGATAATGGGTATTAGGAGGCTTTTCGCTTAAGATAAGTGGGATTTAGTACAATGAAGGTAATTTAGTATAAAAAGAATAAATTAGTGCAATAAAAAAATAATTTAGTATAAAAAATTAGATTTAGTATATAAGAAACTTAGATTTAATGGAATAAAATGTATTTATTGCAATAAAAAATATATAAAAAATATAAAAAGAAATACGAATAAAAAAAAAATAATAAAATATATAATATATAGCATTAAAGAGTTTAATAAATATTAAACTAAGTATAATAACAATTACAATTAATGTTAAGAATTTATTGAATTCTAGGAATATAATCTGATATTGAACAAATCGATTGCTATAAATTTTCTCAATGAATTCCAACACACCGTTCATCGTCATCCGTTTGAGAACTTTAAAGAGCCAAACTCATCTACTATAGAATTTATGAAAAGACCAAAGAAGACAATTTGCATGGTTCGTAAAACACGAGACAACATCCAATCTATGGCAACGACTGGAAGCGATTGATCAAAAGTCACACAAGTTGATGAAATCGGAAACGGAAATGGAAACAACATTTGTGCAACAAATGTCATCCATCCACCTGGTCTTGGACATCCTGGTGTGAATGGAGATGTAGAAGCAGAAGCAATTGCAAAACCTATCGAAATGTTGATTAAATCGAATAGAGAAGAGTAAAGAAGAGAGAGAATGAGGGTCGAGGAAGGAGGGAGAGGGAAGGATGAAAGATTATGAAGAATTGAGGATGTGAAGTAGGCGGAAGGGATTGAAATTGGGGGCGTGCTGTGAGCTGTCAAAGAAATTGCATATCTCCGTTTGTCGTCTCCTCCTTTCGTACTTTGTGTACTAAGTGACCATCTGTATCTTCCTCTCTCTCTCTCTCTCTCTCTCTCTCTCTCACTCGATATCTCTCTATTTCTATCTCACTTTATCTCTGTGAAATCCTCTATCTCTATATATCCCTCTATATCACCATCTATCTATCCTTGCCTGCGTCTGAGAGCTCGATCTCTGTCTGGTTGTCTTCATTTCGTCAGAGTGTCCGATGTACATCTTTGATGGAATTGCATCGGTGTCCGGTGGACAGAAACCGCAACCAGACATCGGTCGACTGAACCAACCAACAAACGAATGAACGGAAAGAGACGACGGCAGACGAGAAGTGCATTTTGTTTTGATACAAAAAGTTTTGAGTTCTTGATTAAAACCAATCCGACACCCGAAACAAAACTGTAAAACATGATGCAAAACAAACAAACAGATGAATATACAGTGGTAAAAGGAGGTGAGAGAAGGAAGATGGATGGAGAGTTGAAGTGAAGAAAGGTGAAGAAAGATCCGCAGACAGACCAGAGGTTTTGAGGGAAAACCAATCAGGGAGGCTTTTGAGGAATTGAAGGACGCATTGAGGGGTTGAGGGTGAGGTGGTTGTTGGAGGAAACGAAGAAACGACTGCACCGGAGTCCAATGAATTGACGAACTAGAGGAGGAGCTGATGAGAAACTGAGAGACAAATGGACAGTCGGGCAGACAGACGGACAGATGAGACAAATGAAATGTCTGAGTTGTGTTGACCGCGAGGGAAAGAAACTGTTGAACTCGTTGGGGATGGAGTTTTTGGTGGAGTCTGAGGTGAATCCTGTGGTTAAGGTGAAGAAGTTTCTAGATGAAGAAAAATGTGTTAGAAATGAGCTTTTGATGGCTTTGGTGAAGTTGATGGCTGCAGTAGACGATGGAATTAATGAAGGAGTCTACTGAAAGAAATTTCATTAAAGGATTTATCATTACTGATTATTAAAATTATCACATTATTTTCAACATCAGATTATATTCTGTAGAAGATTACAAACAATTTTGTGACATTAATGAACTGGACGAAGGTGATCAGGCAGTAAATAAAATTGGGAATAATTGGAAATAAATTTTTTAGATGACTATCATTGTAGATTATTATAATGATTAAAATAATTTCAATACCAACAGTCTTCATTCTTGATCTCTTGATTATAAGTTTTCATAATCAAGTTAATCTCAAGCAAATGTTCCTTCAATACCAAAGAAACCTTTAAACACCGAGAGCTCCGCAAGACCAAGCATTCGTCTTCGACTTCAAACCCAAACTGGACGCGAACAAATGTCGATCGGTTGGATATTAATTAAGTTGAATCTATTAGAACGAAATATCATTGGCCAGAGGCAATAAATCGAGACGAGACTGCATTTCACAAGGCACAATTGTTGCGGCTGTGGTCATTCATTGCAACAGCAGCAGAAAAAATAAACAAAGCAGAAAAACCCAGAAACTCTAAGATAGAGAGAGAAGAAGGGAAGGAACGAGAGAGAGGGAGATAGAGACAAATAGTTAGTAGAATGAGTGAGATAGCGATAGAACGAATGACAATGAAAATGGAACGGAAACAAATTGCAAGAATGAAAGCACAAAAAACAATCCAATGAACAAATTGTCGACGAACGACAACTAACAAATGATTACAACAACAACAAATAAGAACGTCGGCAACAACTACAAAAACAACAACGATAACAACAATTTGAGTTAATGTCAAATGCTACTAAATCCACAATACGAAGGAAATCAACCAAGAAAACAACAAGAAATACAATAATAACAACAACAAATACAAGAACAACTAAATTTGCAACAAAACAGAGTCGAAAACAACAACAACAATAAAGAGTTGATAAAACCTAACAATTACAACAACAACTACTAATAACTACTATTGCAATTACAACAAAAACAAACAAGAATAACAACATCAGCAACAACAAGAACTCGAAATCGAGAAGAACAATTTAATAATACAACGAAAGGTAGCATTGCCAACAACAACAATTGTAACAACAACAGACGTCAATCTGAATCCAAAGAAACGACCAGTGGGGCTGAAGAATGGATCAATGGACGGACAGACGGATGGATGGATGGATGAACGGACGACATTGTTGACATGAACTCATCGGATATGCAAATCGGTTGCACTGGGAAATGTTGCCAAAACAACAACAAAAAGAATACAACAACTATGGCTATGGTAAGAACAAAGACGACAATAACCAAAAGGAACAAAAACGATAACAATTGATAAACAACAACTACAACAAAATGGATAACAACAACTACAACAATTGGATAACAACAACAATTGTTGGCAGACCAACAAAGATTTGCCTTGATGGAACTCAACTCGCGAAGGCTAATTTGAATATTGACCAGTTTCTTCTTCCTCTCCAAGACATTCTCTTCCTTTTCTTTATACAAATCTTTTTTCCTTTCTTCCTTTTGTTACTGATACTTATATGCCTTCGATTTCCCCTTCCTCCCTCTTGTTGCTGTTGTTTCAGCCGTTGTTGGCAATCAGTTCGCCAGCAGCCGATGGACATTTGTTAAATCATCACTTCTGGCAGCAGCAATAGCAACAACAACAGCATCAGCAGCAGCATCGACATTGGCTGCAGCAGCAGCAACAGAAAGCAGCCTCAGCATAAGCCTAGGCAGCAACTGGATCGTCATCGCCTTGACGTCGTCATCGATCGTCTGTCTGTTTGGCGATCTGTCTCTTGGTCGATTTGTCCGTCTCTTGGTCGATCTGTCCGTCTCCTGGTCGATCTGTCCGTCTCTTGGTCGATCTCCCTCTTGGACGATCTGTCTGTTTGACGGTCTGGTCTGGTTTTCGGTTTCGGACGTCGTCGTCGTCGACGTAGGAGCCAAGGTTTGAACAAATTGAGAAACAATTCAATTCTTTGCGGGACCGAGCAGCGATGATTATCGCTCGTCTGGCTGCTGTTGCTGCTGCTGCTGCTGCTGCATCTGCAATTGGAGCTGTTTCTGTTGTTGTTCTTCTTGTTGTAGTTGTTGTTATTCTTCTTGTTGTTTTTATTGTTGCTCCCTCTGACTGCAATTGCTTGCGTTGGGCAACTGAAACCGCAACAGCAGCCGCAGCCTTCAGCCGAAATCGGCAACAATCGAAAAATTCTTGAGTGAAAAACGGTTTCCATTGTGTTGCGTCAGTCTGTTGTTGTCTGTCTGCCCATCTGTCTGTCTGTCCATTTATCTGTCTGTCCATCGGCTGTCTCTCCCTCGCTTTGTCCGTCCGACTCTTGCCAGCGGTTGCTGCCAACACCACCGTCGACAACAGCAGCCGCAGCAACAAAAGTCTCGATTGCAATATTGATGCCAGAAATATTCGAGCAGATATTTGCTTATGATTACGACTATTTCTCTTATTCTCTCATTCGTTTATTTTTATTTATTTTTTTTTTTATCTTCGGTTCTCTGTTTCACTTCGATCTCAATGGTTCACTTCGATCTCAATGGTTCATTCCATCGCATTGGTTCACTTCGATCTCTTTGACTTCGATCGACTGACGACTGTTGGTTCTCTCGGTCCGGCAACGCTGGCGAGTTGTGGGTCGCCCCCAACCTCCCCCTCCTCCCATTACCACAAAGTTGCCGCCCCACCATCGTCGATTGTCTTCCAGTCATCATGAAATGGACCAAGGACAACTTCTTGCTAATTTATGGACTCAAACTATTCGACTTTTGTTGTTTGTATTGATGATGACGTTGTTATTGTCTTGATGATGACGGTGTTGTTGTTTGCCTTGATGTTGTTGTTATTGTCTTGATGTTGTTATTGCGTGTCTTGATGACGTTGTTGGTGGTTGGTTGGTGAAATGAAAATGTGTGCGATACTTGCCTCCACTTCGATGAATTATGGTCGGCTTGAAGACCGCTCGATCGATTCATCGACGTCGTCGTCGTCGTCTTCGGGGTCTTCTGAGGTTGCAACGTGTCCACCGCCTCCCAGTCATTGATGGCTTTTTTGAAAGTCTCTTCGGAGATCTTAATTTTTATGGTTATTCATCAGAATGGTGGGATTTTCTGGTGTCGTAAGGTCAGCCATGGGTTCAGACCGGTGAACGGCACAATAATAGAATAGAAATATTCTAGCACAAGGATGGACATGGGAACAATTTGATATATGGGTCGATTTTATATTTAGAAGAAAAAAAATATTTTATTTAAATATTTAAGAATACATATATTTAAGAACACATTATTATATTTTATAAATTATATTTTTTTTTAATTAAAAGTTGACTTTCTATTTTTTTATATATTTTTGTTATAAGTGAAAATAATTCCATAACTTGTTTGAATTTAATTTATTTTCTTTTATGTTCTAATTAATTGACTTTATTATGTATCTATACTTTTTTTTTTGAAAATTTAAATATATTTTTCCCAACTTTATTATTTTTCTTTAGTAATATTATTATCATAATAAAGATAACTTTATATATTTTTTTATTTTTTTGTTTTTGGTTTTGTAAAATTTATTTGTTTTTTTTACTGATGATTCTCAAATTTTTCCCATGGATACCAATAGCAAATATTTCAGGATCAATAAAAAGGATTTCTACTCAAAAACGCACATCAGAAATATATAAAAATACTATCGTTCCTTTGTTTTCCAGTCCCCACTTTAATCAATTATGGTAATTGTTATGACCTTCTGACGTAGGACCTTGGAATTTCTCTGGTAATTCAACTGAATATGGCGATGAAATTGCAAAATCAATAAAAGCATCTGCATAAAAATGTGATCAATTCGAAGGTTCATAATTACGCCAAATGGCCACGGCGATCGTGACCAAAGGAGACCACGATCAAGTCGAGGTCCTTAATTATGAATACCTTAACAAAAAAAAAAAACAATTCCTTGTAAAAATTAATACCTTGAAAAAATCAATTCCTTGAAAAAATCAATACCTTGAAAAAATCAATTCCTTGAAAAAATCAATTCCTTGTAAAAATCAATACCTTAAAAAAATAATGATCTAAAGAAATTGTCAAGTTGTGTTCGGCCGATGGAGAACCTTCGGAAAGGACCCAAAGTAGCCGACGACGACGACGACGATGAGATCGAGAAAATTAATTTCCCCATCATCGAGACACAGGAGCCACTCAGAAACGGAGGCTGGGATGGCGAAATCGGTTGGGGACGACCCAATCGAGGACCGACATAATAATTCTCAACTCCTAATGGCCAAACGTTAAGGGGCAATTTTTAATTAGTTATTTATATTTTTATTGCCTTCCGTCGCCACCGTCGTCGCCGTCGTCGCCGTCGTCGTCCTCAGCTTCAGCCGCCATGGACCACGCACTGTGGATGTGGATCGGAGCGCGGATCCGATCGGCGATCGCGATTCTTAATTGATTTCGGTGCAGGGCACAGGGTGCGTGATCGCGTGCAGGATCGGCATCGAAAGACATGGAGTTAGTGAGAGAGAGAAATTTTCGGCGGTGAAAAGCGTTCCGCCTGCCGAGCTCTGTCTGTCCCTCTTCCTCTCTGTCCATCCATTTCTCTCTCTCTTTCTCTTGTTGTTTTGTTTTTCTGCGCCCTCGTGTTTTGGTCGGCTGGAATTCTCAACGCTTTCGTGATAATAAAAATTAAATTAAGATTTTATCGGCATTTGCGTCCGATCATCGGCTCCCTCTGCGTGCAGTGCAGCAAAGAACGTGGGTCGAGCAGGAGGGGGAACGTGAGACGCGAGAAGGGCAGAGAATGCCGTTGTTTTCGTTGGAGCCAAAAACGAGCGCGCGCTCGGAGTCGAGATCTTGGGATATCAGATTTTCAACGTTATTGTTTTGGGTCAAAACAGGTGCATTCGTTGCGGTCCCTTGGACCCAAAGACGTCCTCCTCCGCCTCCTCATTGTCCAACTCTTCCTACTTGTCCTCCTCCTTCTACTTCTCCTTCTCTCCATCCTTCTAGTCCTCCTCTTCATCATCCTCCTACTTGTCTTCTTCCTCCTTCTTGTCTTCCTCCTCCTTCTTGGCCCTCCTTCTTGTCTTTCTCCTTTACCGTCCGTCCGTCGGCAGCGATCGTCGGCAGCAACCCGATCAATTAGCAGAGATTGGAAGGCAAAGACAAAGAGAGGCGAAGGAACGAACGAAGCCAACAGCTGAACAGACAAAGAAGACCAAACGAATGAGGGGCGGAGAAAGAGAGAGACGAACGAACGGTTGGACGGACGAACGGTTGGACAGACAGACTGAATGAAGGAATGCGTAGCGTGTCTGGAACTGGTTGGGGGCACCTTCTTCTGGTCTCTCTCTCTGTCTGTCGGTCGGTCGGCCGGACGACAAGCGGCACCACTTCGCAACCACTTAGGCCCATTTTGCAGTTACATGTTTCATCGGCAACGATCCGGCGTGCCATCAACTTGAACTGGCCCGAGTCTGGTCTGAGGTCTGGTCTGGGCTGTCATAACTTTCACCCCCCGCTCCAGAGCGCTTTGAGCACGGCTTCTTCTTCTTCTTCATCGACGACTCCTCCCCATACGAAACGTTCGCCCCAACCTTCTTCTCATACCGATTCTTTGCCTCCTTCCTCTTCCTCATCCCAATCGTTGTCTTCATCCTCCTCTCCATTCACCTCTTCATCCTACATTAGGGGAGACGTCGTCTTCGAAGCCCTACCGCGACTCACGACATCAGCCCCAAAGACTCGGCCACGCCCCTCGCCTGTCGATCATGCCGACCTGTGCCGCGTGTAGAGCTCCAAAATTATGATTATGATAGCATTACGTGTTTGTGGCTCTCTCTCGGATGGGGGGACGACGACGAAAACAAAGGAGAAGAGAAGGAGAGGAGAAGGAGACAAAGGAGAGGAGCAGGAGACGAAGTAGATAAAAAATCGTTCACTCCTCCGGTGCGCATGCGCACAAAGTACTTCGTCACATCGTTACGAGGTTGCGCATGCGCAGCTCGTTGTGACCATTTTCAGGTGAGACAGAGAGGGCCGAAAGGAGGATCAAACAAGTGAGGGTGAGAGAGTGAGAGGGAACCATAGGCCAATCGAGCCTTTTGCAAAATTGATGTCATGCTCAGGGGACGCAAAGACGACGATGACGACGACGACGACGAGGTTGCATGAAAACAATTTGTAATTTTCAAAATAATTTCATCGATAATGAGCACGGCCGGCAGTAACTATGAGAGAAGAAGATGAAGGATCTATTTGTCGAGCGAAACGAGAAGAGAAGTGAGATTGGGGTTGTCGCACCGTGGGACAATTTTCGACCACTAGAAGTAGATACCAAAAGATAGAAAGAGAGAGATATTGTGTGAGTGGAAGAGTGAGAGAGATCGTAATCTCATTTGCATTTGACGATGAGGGGGAAGTTTTTCAATTTGCATTTTGATCGAAGAATGTTGCAAGTAGGGAAACGATCAAACTAATCATGTCCAAGCGACGATCGAGGGACTGGACTCCAGGACATTGATCTTGAAATTCGAAGAGATGGACTCAAATGAGAAAATAACTTACTTCGGATTGTGATCGTGGACTGCTGAGGATATCGAAATTGAGATATTGATTTTTAAATTCACAAATTCCATTATGATCTAACAATTTATACAAATTCAATTGATTCAGATGTAAAAACTGATCTTAAGCTGATCATAAATGAACTTGGAATTTTGATATATTCCAAACCAGGGATCACGATCACCAAACGACCATCAAACGATCACTCATTTCTCTCCAAGAAATGTTTTCGCGATGATTTTTCATCCTTTTAACAAATGATCGGCATCTGGCCAGTTGTCGATCGGGCCCCCAAAACGAACAACTCAAATCATCCACAAGATCAACATCTCGTGATCGTCGACAATGAGAATGAGAACGCGAGAAGGCGAACTCGTTGCGATTCCGCATAATTAAGCACTTCACGTCCTGAGTGAATCAGCCGTTTTTTTTTCGCAGGAACCACAAAGCAAATATCGATCCAACCAAAGAACCATCAATCCATCCATCTGAACACATGGACAGCGGTCATGATGATCATGAAACGGCGAGCACTCATGACACGAGGGTCAAATCGATCTTGTGAAGTGGCTGCTGATGCTGATGCAAGCCGCTGACTCGAACCAGGAAGTGCTCCGCAAGCTCCATTCACACTTTCGGCCGTGGTGAATGCAACTTTCTTCGAGACAACCAAACAAAGTCGCTTCGATGACCACGATCAAGACTAATACCAAAACCAAGACCAAGATCGAGTCTAAGAGGATGACCAAGATCAAGAGGAAGACCGAGACCAAAACCAAGATCGAGACCAAGACCACGATGAAGACCAAGACCAAGAGGATGAAGACCACGATGACGACGACGACGACGCGAACGTCGATGTTGAAGAATGCAACGCGGTCACTTCTGATCGTGACGTGAAGCCGGCGAAGAATCGATCGCGTTCGGCGGTTCAGTTCGACAACGTCGTGGTTTCTCAGTACGCAGCATGCGATCGGATGCGCAACGTCATTCCCGTTGTGATCCCAAGTGATCCACCTTCTCGCAAAAGCATGATCCATCGTCATCATCTTGGTCATCTATGGACGAAAAAGTAATTTAAAATGTCGAACGGTTTGGCTGTTGACTCTTGGAGTCTTCAGTCAAAAGATGACCGCACGATCGATCACGATGGATTGAAACGGCACTCGTTGAGCTCTTTCCCTGCTGCTACATCTCCCTCACTCTTTCTACATCTTCCTCACTCTTCCTCCTTTTCCCTCACTCACTTTTGACAACCCCCTCCGACTTCATCCCCTCATCACAATCGATCAATGCAAGATCGCGCGCGCCCTCGATCTCATTTATTTCATATTAAGAAGTCGTTTACGCGCCTCGTTCTCTCCGACTCCCTGAAATCCATTCCTGGCTCAAGCGATGACCGCATGGACTCGATCGACACCCGGACAATGGATGATGGGTCTGTTCGTTTTTTTGTTTTTGGCTTCCTTCAATCTTCAGTCCAGGGGATCCAGATCGGAGGACAGAAGGCAGACCAAGTGCTCGAAGTGATGCCCTGTGACTTAATTGCACTTTAACTTGGATTTTATTGACATTGAGGCGGCGCGAAGGCTGCCGCAAGGTTTCAAAAGAAGAGAGACCTGGGCGCAAGGATGAAGAAGCGAGAGGTTGAGGAAGAAACGAGAGGTGGAGGAAGAAGCGAGAGGTGGAGGAAGAAGTGTGATGTGGACAGGGCAAGAGAAGTCCAGATGATTTAAGGAATTGAGGAAGGAAATGTGTTGAGATAAAAAGAAATGAACCACTAAGAAGATTTCGGAGGAAGGTTGAAGAGAATGAGGTAAGTAAAGAATACAACAAGGAATTGAATACAAGAAAGAGATGGATAAAATAAAGAGTTGGATGAAAGAAGGAGATGGATAAAATAAAGAGTTGGATGAAAGAAGGAGATGGATAAAAGAAGGAGTTTTATATATGAAAGAGTTTTATAAAAAAAGTCATGAATGAAAGAAGGATTGGATACAAAAAGGAGTTTTATATAAGAAGGAGCTGGAAGTATATAGGGAGAGAACCGGAGGAGGATGAAGTGCAAAAAATATGAGGTGAATTGTTATTTTGATTGCTCTTCAAATTGGATTGAGTTGTCGTTAATGGGATTATGATGACGATTGTATGGGTTTTTGACTGTTGATGTTAAAGCAGTTGTTGCTGTTATTCTTGCAGTATTTATTATTATTTTTGTTGTTGTATTTATCCTTACTACCCTTGTTGTTCTTGTAATTGTCATTCGTATCTGGTTTATTGTTTATTTTCTCTTGGACTCTTTTTGATCACCTTCAGATTTTATTTTCATGGCGAAAGTTTCGACAGTTGTAAACGAGATTTTGATTTAAAAGAATTTGTTGTTATTGTCGTTTTTTTTTACACAATCTTTCTGTTGTTGTTTTTTTTTACACAATTTTTCTTTGACTGAGACAAAGAAGTCGAAGAAATCGCTGTTGTCAATTGTTGCCAGAGCTGAACAGAAGGACGGTGAGAGAAGACAGATTATCTGTCAGTTAAGAAAATCGAAGGCTCTTCCATCGAAGTCCTTCATCTTTCTTTTTATTCTTCTACCACTTTTTTTCTTTAAAAAATTTCTTAAAACCTTGAGTAATTTTCACCAAAAATAACTACAACTACAACAACTGTATGGAGCAATAACAACAACCGATGGAATGGTTGAACTTTCATGTCTGAATTCTGGGCGAACATTAATCATGAGGTGCTTAAGCTAAAGTTAACGCTAACAAAAAGAACAGCAACAGCTATAGCAATAATAACTCTTACAACAACATTGAAAAGAATTCCACAACAACAACGATGAAAAGAATTCAACAATCTGCAAAATGTTTAAGATCATTAGCTTTTGGCAAAAATTTTCGCTCGAGGCGTTGAATTTGCAAAACCAAACAAGAAAATTCGAATACAAAAATTAAAAAAATAACTTTTTTCTGAAATAAAGAGAAAAGAAACAAGTTATGTTTTTTTTAGAAAAAGAAAAATATTAATTTATAAAGAGAAAAACTAAACACAAAAAACAATACAAAACATTTTTTTTTTCTTATATGAAAATAAAATAAATTTACACCTTTATCGAAAAAACGTTTCTTTCTAATGAGGTGCTAATTTGATAGAAAATATTTTTTTCTGTTAAATTTTTTGTTGCTTGCAGAAAATAACTGTTATTAATCGGTCTGTTGCGTAACACAGAGAGTTAACGATTATGAAAGAATCCACAACAATTTAGTAATATATAACAGACACGAAGAATTAGGAGAAAACAAAAATTAGATAATGGATTCTTCTCACATTTTGACCTCCCATGAGGTTAATATAATAATTAATTTTTTATTGGAATTTGCATATTTGGTATTTTAATTTTAGTATTTACATTTTTTACTTTTAATATTTTAATTATATATGTTAATATTTTTTGCATTAAAAATTTTTTTTTGCATATAAATTTTTAATATTTGTTTTTTACAATTTATATTTTTTGTATTAAAATTTTTAACAATTAAATTTTTAATTAATATCAAAGTTCCCCATCTCTACCTCAAAATTAAATTCAATTAAATTGTGTTCACTTTTATCTACGGAATCTCACAATCCTTAAACTCTCGACAAACGAAAGGTAGAAAAATTTCTAATTTTCCATTATACCACGTTGTCGCAAATTAAACGAGAAAAATCCCAAAACCAACAACATAGAAAAAATAAATGAGAGACAGAAGAGAAAGAACAAAAAGAAGATAAAAAAACTAAATTCAAATTAAAAGTTTGCATTCCAGCGATTTTTAATAAAACCTTCGATGCCAAGCTGTTGCCGTCCACGGGACACGGGTGACGTGGATGAGTCGACGTCGTTGTCGTCGCTGTCTCGTGCACCTGTCGCCAGGACGAGTCTCAGGACGTTGGACTCGGGTCCACTTTGCTGTGAAAATAATAAAACAATTAAGGAATTTCATTCAAATAACATTTCGTTCGCGTCATTTATTTGTCTTTCTCGTCTTTCGTCTCCTTCTTTTTTGGTCACCTTTCTATCCCTCTTCGCCTCTACCCACCTTTCTCCCTCTTCTCTCCTCTTTCCATCGAGGTTTTTGTAGATTTTCGCGATATTCCACCTTCTCTGGAATTATTTTCCCAGTTCGCTCGGTTCGTGTCACACGAAGACGACTTTAAATTTTGCGTTGCCACCTTTTTTTTCAGCAAGAAAATCAATTGAATTCCAAGAGAAATTTTTCGACTCCTTTTGGTTTTTTCTTTATTTCTCTTTGTTTTATTAATGCGGCAACTCTTTTACATGATTTTTTGTTCTTTACATCTGTCTCTCTATCTGTCCATCTGCCTCTCTCTCATTTGTCTGTCTCTCCATCCCTCAATCAGTCTTTCTCTCCCACCATCTGTACGTATGTCTCTTAACCTGTCTGTCTGTCCATCTTCATACATCCATCCATCCACAGGTGAACTAATATATTCACCACGAGGACACGAACTTCCATCAACCATTCTTCATTCTCTCGGACTCAGGGCTTTCTTCTATCCCTTTCCCTCCCTTGGTTCTTCCACTTTATGGCCCTTGGTTCCACTCTTCTGGTTCTTCTTCTTTCCCCAACTCCTTTATCTTTGCTGGTCTTCCCTGCTTTCTCTTGACCCTTTTCTGCTTTTGCCAAATATTTTTGCATACACAAGTGTTGGTAACATCTGTTGGTCATTTTCTTTCCCATCGGTAGACGGCTGCCATCAACAACGGACCTCAACCTGAGATACAAACACTATCACAACAACCTCTACCACTTTTACATCAACCTTTACCACCTTTTCATCTACCTTTACCACCATCGAATCCATCTTTACCATCTTTACCTTTACCACCACAAGAGCCGATGAGGGAACTTGGCCCAAAAGTATTTAATTGCCACGTTTGTGTCCTGATGAATTGCTTGTTGCTCAGGTCTCCATCTCTTTTCCTCCCTCCCTCCACCACCTTCTTCTTCCTCAACCCCTCCTCATTCTCCTTGTTCACATCGTCGTCATCGTCTCGGTCTCGGTCTCGGATCTCGTTTTCGGTCTCGGAACTTGGTCTTGGCCTTGTTTGGTTTACGTTTTAGCCAAAAGGGCAACTTTATGGCTCGTAATTGAAA
>JAFDUT010000093.1:0-69685 GCA_017309665.1 Coelopa frigida | reverse complement strand
GTTTTACGACGGAAACAGAGATGTTCATGACAATTTCATTCAATTCCATTTAAATTTTCGTTCAATGGGGCATACAGAGGAAGATAAAAAAACTGAAACAACCGAAATTTTGGTTTTTTGCTTCTGGTGTTGAATCAAATTGTTAGGAGAAAAATTTGGGATTTTTTAAATGCACAGATTCAAACCAAAAGGTACTTTTTTCAATATTAAAAGAAAAAACAAATATTTTTCATCAAAAATGTGAGAATTTTTTTGGGGAATTTTTTTTGAAACCTGGCAACACTCCTTCACAGCCGTCAGGATCAGGGCTGCCGGAATCAGTTCACTTTCGACAAAAACACTAGCTCACTCCACTTTTTTTTCGAAAAAAACTGACTTTAGTGATTTCGATTTCTGGATACTTTTTTGTTTTTATCGAAGGTCTTCTTCATTGGTGTAAAACATTACAAACGCACACAATGTATGTTGTATTATTTATAATATTAGTATATATAATTCATATATTCATTATGTAATGTAAAATATAATAACTAAAATATTCATGTCTTAATTTTTGATAAGGAATAATGAAAAAATTACATCTTTTTGTGGAAGTGAAAAAAAAATTATGAAAAAAAATTTCTTAAATTTGCGAACGTGCCAAAAACTGCAGGTGCGCGAAGTGGCGTGAAATGGAGTGAAATACTTCGTTTGAAGTGCATTCCGCAACCCTGGCTGGCAGATGCATCGAAAAAACAAATTTGAAAAAGTTCATTCGGACGGTTTTCGCTCGCACGGTTTTGGCATTATTTTTGGCTGTTGTTGGAGTGCAGTAGGTGTGGTTGCGAAAATTGTTTTCAATTCAACAAGGTGAGCTTCTTTTCTATATTCCATCATTATTTTACTAATAATAAATAATATATATGTAATTTAATTGAGTTGAAAAATCAATATCGCAAAAAAAATCAAGTAAATTGTCCTCAATTTGGTATCATTTTGGTCATCTTTGGAATAAAAAGGCTGGTTGACCAGACAATAATTGGCACATTTTCCCCCTTTTTTCCCTTATTCTTTACTTCTACGCCTTTCCCCAGGCGTCTCGTCTGCTTTAACTGTACAGAAAAGCTTCAACGCAGACTGGAAATAAAGCCAGCGAAAACGTATTTATTTATCGTTTTGTCTAGGCCTGCAAAAAAAAACTTGCAATTGCGGTGTTTTTACCGTTGGATTTAATCACCGAGTTCTTCTTCGCTCTGTGAGCACTTGATGTGGTTTCGCATCAAGAACATAATATTACTATTAAAATATATGTATATGTAAGATATCCATCCTGTTGTTAAAAAACTCATCAACTTATTAACAAACTCATCAACTCTTAAATTGGTCAATAAACGAACGACATTTGGCTAGAGATTGTGCTTTGTTGTCCCTTTTAAGGGAAGGCGATGACGCAGAAGATGACACAGGGTTTTTCTAAATATATATATTCATACATATGTATATACATATTTACTCTCTAAGTACACACGGGGTTCATCACACGATGTACGCAGACTATTATTGAGGGCCAGAACCTGACGTCATGCCAACAGTGCAAATAGACAAGAACTATCGGCCATTCAAAAGCAAATGTAATAGTTCTGCAAACAAGTAATAAACTGCAAAGCTTTGAAGTAATTTATTTAGAAATACAATTATTTTAGCTCAACAATAAAATTGAATTTTTCTACTTACAGGTGCTAAATAAGCCAATCTTCCTTCCACACATATATTTATACCAAGTTAACAACAACCAACTATCCCACAATGAATGAGATCGGTGTCGCCAGTACTGCTCGTCCCTCAAGCCGTGTCCTCAAACCGCCAGGCGGTGGTCATTCGAACATCTTCGCCGAGCCGGAAGTCTCAGTGAATGCTCCACGACCAAAGTATAATCAACAGAATTCTTCCAACTTGAATGCTTGCATGGGATCCACAGATGCCAATGAAATTGTCGAGAAGCTACGTGAGGAAATCTCACAGCCGAAGGATCATAATGAAGAGTCCAAAAGTGAAGGTTCTTCTTCATCCCATGCAAGGAGTCCAACAAGAACAATGGCGATGGGGGGGATCCGGGTGCACGCGGCCGTGTTCCGCCTGGTGGATATTCATCGGGGGGTTTTTGGTAAATGCATTATATACACACACACACACATACAGTAACCAATACGTGAAACCAAATTCTGCCGCATTTAACAAAACAAACAAATATTTGTAATATGAAACCCATTTGACCCAAATATTTACCACAAGTGATTTTTTACACTCTTAACCATTGTAATTGAGAGAGAAAACAGTTTATACCTTCATTCATCCGTCGCCTATTCTAAGCTTATAAGTATATTACTATTTAACTTACGTCCCCAAGAACTAGTGTTTTTGAAAATTATATTAAAAAAATCCATTATTTATTCCTATTGATTGAGCTTTTCATCTGTTAAAAAGGTTTAAGTGCGGAATATTACCAATGTCGTACTAGTTTTATTATAAACCTTTCAAAGCTTAGCATAGCTTAGTTCTTATTTATTTGTAATCGACATTGCCTCATGCTTTTTATGTTTACCTAATGCTATATGTAAAAGTTAAATACCTAAACTATATTATTATACATTTCCTTCGAATGAGAAAATAAAAGACAACATTAATGCAAAACGATCTCTTTGATAATTTTAAATTATTATTTTATTAAGAAAATATTCGTATCTTTACCAAACTTAACTATAATTAACACCACCTTTTTCTTCGTTGAATTGAACTAAAAATTTTATCTGTAAAGAATTTAATTAAATAAGATATACTAATCAAATGTTTAAGCCAATCAATAAAGACTTACATTAGCTAAGAGCAGCCTCTTCACGACGACGCGACAACCTGGGATTCGGCCGCCTTCTTGTTCACTTCCTGTTGATGCATGTACGCGCGCCCCAGTTGGATGCATTGCGTTAATCCAACAAATAGATTCACAGAGAAGAGTCCATAGTTCTTGGGAATGATGACAAGTGAGTATCTTGACCAAATGATGCCAGTGGCCGCCAGAGCCCCACACTGTGGCACGGACAATGTCTCCGCCGGGCGGGCCAAATCACTGAGACCGGCGAGGACGAGACCCTGATGGGATATAGATGTTTGTTTAATAAGAAGAATTCAATTAAGTTTGCTAATATGAAACAAAAGGGACAAAAGTCAAACATAATAGAAGTAGACACGAAATTACATCAATAACACTCAATATAGATAGTAGTCGTCCATAGACTATATAGTCTACAAGTAATACATATTACGTTTACATAGACACACATAATAATAGATGTATTGTATTATGAATAATATATCATAACACTTGAAAAGCTTCATCCGCAGAGAGCACAGATTGTCGTCTGGTTCTGTTTATAAATAAATCTGATAAACAAATGGATAAGATAAGGAATTGTCTCTCTCTCTCTACTTTCTTGCTTTCCTTCTTTCTTTCACTCGCCTGGTCTCCAGAAGACTTTTGAAACAAATATATTACTCTCGATTCAGTTGGCTCGACTGAGGTTTAGTATGAAAACGTAACGACAGATTCACTAGGAAAACATAACTGCGCCAGCATTATATAAGACTTACCCATTTAAAGAAGGGAGCCCAGAAGAAAACCGTTTTGGGACCTGCAAAAATAAAGAGTTTCTAGTTAGACGAATGCCAAAGATCGACGAATCAAAATGTGTCTGCTGACCAGCTGGATGTTGCCACAGTGGTCTCAACTTGTTTGGAACAAACTTGTCCGCGGTATTGACTAGACCATGATAGACTTTGGAGGGGAGTCCTTTCACTGCGGTTGGGGGCGGTGGTGGAGGCGTCGGTGGGAGTGGACCTGGAGCAGCAGCAGCTGTGGTTGCCATGTTGAGCGTTCAGGTGAGGGAGAGTCGCAAAATTCGGAGCACAACTGGGCGCGAGGAGCTAACTTGACAGCGTTTGGCAATATTCGGCACTGAACTGAACTGAACTGATTTGGCGAAATTGAAACATGTAAAATAAAAAGAGGGAAAAGCCATTGAAATATATTATTCTCTGTATGTGTGTGTGTGTGTGTGTGTGTGTGTGTGTGTGTGTGTGTGTGTGTGAATGTATGTGTGGAGTAGGAGGAAATGCGCCGAGACAAGGTCGTTCGATTTACAGTGGGCTCGGTTGGTGATGTGATTTATGCTTATCGCTAAGATATCTAGAAGTTGTACCAGATGAGATCGCTTCGGTCTCTCGAAGTGTTGGAGATGAGATCGCTTTGGTCTCTAGAAGTGTTGGAGATGAGATCGCTTAGATC
The DNA here is from genome assembly GCA_017309665.1 of Coelopa frigida. Taxonomy (NCBI): domain Eukaryota; kingdom Metazoa; phylum Arthropoda; class Insecta; order Diptera; family Coelopidae; genus Coelopa; species Coelopa frigida. The sequence goes on along the minus strand of JAFDUT010000093.1, from coordinate 65,367 downwards.
TAAGTGAACGAGATGAGATCGCTTTAATCTCTAGAAGTATACGAGATGAGATCGCTTTGATCTCGAAGTATTTCGCGATGAGATCGTTGTGTTCCACTGTAGCGATGAAAGCGACGGACGCTGCAGAAATGCATCTGGCTCGATGTCTGTGCCTGCCTGCCGTGAACCTCACCTTGGCCTTGACAAAGACACTGTGCACAACAATCGGGATATACCAGAATCCCAGCCAATTTCCGCCAAGTTCCTCAAATTGTAAATATTTCTTCTCACTCACTCACTCACTCACACACTCACTCGGCCGACCGACCGACCGACGACGACGCCTGGTGTAAGTCGTTTCACGATGAATAAACGAGACGACAGCGTCCAAAGCTCGAGACCCACAGCAACCACGTTGAACACGCGACTGTCGGAATCGCAGACAGTCGCTAAAGCACAAGTTCAGCCAGGTCCGAATAAATGCATATATGAGTAAACAATTTCTCTCCCCAATAAGCGAGCTCCAGATAGCGTTACCATGGGAGAACACGAGACGAACCTTTTTAGATTAAATCACACTTTTTGTCTATGTCTCTATCACTTACATAAATAAATAATAAATTTCAAATAATTCACATACAGATTAGATTGTTGATTAAGATGAGAAACAGTAATAAACTCGGAGTTAATCCACTGGAAATAAAGGTGCTGAGCGGTGGTGTGCTGAAGGAGAAGAAGAGAAAATCGGTATGATACAAAAACATGTTTTCGCAAAAAGCTCTTCTTCACGATATGACGAGAATGCGAGCTTTCATGACGCGTGCTACTAACGCACAGTGGGTCAAATTAAACTTTCACCTAGCCTGATTTTACGAAAAAAAAAAAACCAAAAATTCAAATGAGGAAGTCCGACTTCACATTCTGTTCCTGATAATTTTATTTAACCAATATACACATAGGTTTTTTTTTCCCCTAAATCCGATCCCGTCTTATGGATGAAAATCACTTAGTTTCATTCTCTTTCATGTAGTTGTAGGCGCGTGAAACTTGATAGAGTTGTGTTAGGGCCATAAAGAAATTCACAGCGAACAAAGGATAGTTCTTTGGTATGATGACGAGCGCCCAACGGGACCAAATGAAACCGGTAAGCGCCAATGTGCTGCATTGTGAGATGGAGAGGTTCTCAGCAGGACGCGATAAATCACCAATGCCAGCTATCACAAGTCCCTAAGTTCAATAAGGGCTTGTATATTGGTAATTATTGGGAATTATAGAGAATCTTATTACCCATTTAAACAATGGAGCCCAGAAAAACACCGTCTTCGGTCCTGAAAATAGTAATTGTTGGGAGTTGCTTCAGGAATGATTTTAATTCTTTACCAGCTGGATGAACCCATAGTGGCCTAAGTTTGTCTGGAACTATAACATCCACCCTATTGATCACGTCGTTGTAAATTTTTGATAATATTGATATTTGCATTCTTGATCATTTGGTTCATCAGTACTTAGAAGGAATCTCCATATTATTCAGGAAAGTTATTAATAACTTGTATATATATATATATATACGTACTGATTTCGTTGATATACCCATAGATGTTCTTTTGATTGATTGATCTATAACTTGGTGCTTGTGTATATAGAAATTTGGTTCTGCATATAGTACTTGCAAATTTATAAACTTGGTTTTATTTGTAGAAATTGTAAATCTGTTTTAAAATATAACGACAATGAATGCCTATGATGAATTGATTTAAATAATTCTTTATTACATGTTAATATATTTTAAATATATGTATGTATGATGTTGGGTTTTTAATCGAAGACGATATTATTATTTGTAATTTTTTCAGTTTAATTTCGTTATTCCAAGCTGGTGTGGTGTTTATTTTAATCCTTGTCATAATAAATAATATATAATCGATACACACATATGTAGTAATTTCACATATTTTTGTTTTGTTTGAATTTATTCATTAGATCAAGTTCAAAATAAAAATTTTTGAAAACAAAGCGTCGAATGTAATTATTTTGTAGACGTAAAATATACAAGTTCCTGTGTTATATCGACCAATGTATCTAAATTTAGGCATAGTTAAAAAATAAAAAAATGTTTTCCTATACTTCGTTTTGTTTTGTTGTGTTCCTTTTGTGTAAATATAAAATAAAGGAATATTTATAGTTAATTTATCATCAAATAGGGATTTCTTTTGTCAAACTCAAAATTCAATATATATATATATAATTTATATAATAATTATTATATTATCATGGACTCAGTAGTTGTTTCCTTATTGGTGCATTACGCTGATCTGTTAAATAATATTTATTCAACTATGCGCAATTTTTTAACTGCTGTCGATTTTCAATGATTACTTTTCAGCTGCTCCAGCTGGGCTATGTTGTTAAAAATTAAAAGAGTTCATTGGTAATTTGTCTGCATTTGGATCGAATTGGTATTGACTTCCATCTGATGAAGGAACCAAGTTAGCTTGCTCAGCCTAAAGGTAAAGAATGTATAAAAAATATGTATTAATATATGAAACACAGAAAATAAAGCAATTTTTTATAGAACTTGCCTCATCGGAGAAGTACTGTTCAATAATTTCGTATGCCAACTTGTAGATTTCGACATTCTCGTGTTGTTGTAATCGTTCGATTTTCTCCAGACCATCACATACCTCGATCAAATTGGCCACTTCTTGGACATGACCTTCGGCCATTTTGAGCATATTATTGAGTCCATCGAGTACAACGTTAATGACTTGTGTATCTTGACAGGATAACAAATCACAGAATGGCGATATGACACCCTCCTTGATGAGTGTGAACACCTGGTCGCGATTGCCACTGATGGTCAGATTACTAATGGCCCAAGCGGCCTCTTTTTGCGTTTGGAAATCGCCCTTACTCAGATTCTCAATGATTTTTGGCAACAGGCCGACATTGATGACCGCTTGCACTTGTGATTGATTACCTGCCGTTATGTTGGACAGGAACCAAACGGCTTCCTTGCGAATCTTTTCCTTTGGGTGCGACAACAGAGCTGGGAAATACGAGAGTGCATCATAGTTTAGTACGACTTGCGTTTGCTCATCAGAACCGGTGACAATGTTTCCGACAGCCCGAAGTGCTGCCGTCTGAACCTTCACTTCTGCATGGCCCAGCAATGGGATCAGCTTTGGCACAACCCCACTGTCGATGACCATTTGAATCTGTTCATTGCCGCCGTCGGTTAAATAGCTGATGGCCCAAACGGTGTCGACGAGTATGTTTATATCTGTGTGATGTATTAACATATTGAGTGCAGGCAGTATCTCGTGTATGGTGGCCGGTGGTGGAGGTGGATCTTTATTGCGGCACAAATTGACAATGACCCAGGTTACATTACGCAAAAATGAGATAGGAATATCAGGCTTAATGAAAGACAACAATGGCTGCACGACACCATGTTTAATGACATAATCACGCAATTCGGGTCCGTCGCCAATGATGTTACCTAAAGCCCAGACAGCTTGTTCACACACATTGGGAGCGGGCGAAGAGAGCAATTGAAGAAAGAGCGGAACGGCACCAGCTTTGACCACCTAATAAAGGAGAATACACTTAGACAAGTTCCTAAAGTAAATCTCAGCGTCTGCGTTGCTACTTACTCGGCTGGTTTGATCTGATGTGCCCGATGCGATGTTGGTCAAAGCCCATGCCGCCTCAAATTGCAGCATGGTGTGGTCATGTTTCTCCAGGCATTTGACCAATATTGGTAGTATGTCGCTTTGAATTAGATCATCTATTGGTGGATTTTTGTCCGATGACAACAATTTGCGTGCGGCTTGCACGGCGGCTAACTGTTGCTCCGGTTTTGAAGAATCAGCAGCAGCTTTGGCCAATTTGTTTAGATTAATTGCGTTGGAAATTTGATCATCCTCGTCTGTGTTGGAATCAACATTGGGAACATTGCGTCGCTTCAGGATATTCTCTTCCCTTTTATTTTTACGCAATTCAACTGTAACTTCGTTTCTTCGTCGTCGCATTTCCTATTGAAAGTAAATGTTTTCATATTAAATCTAAATTTTTTGTTTTGTTTGTTTGAAGGCAATGAAATGGAAAATGCAATAAGAAATGATTACAAAATAAAAACGTCTCTTTGAGGGACATTAGGCAGCTCCCCAATCGTTCTCGATAATATGCATAATACATCCTCCCACCCCGCTTACAGCCAACCTAAGTGCCTAATGCGATAGGAATTATTAGATTAGATATTATCGCATGTTTGTATATAGAGAATAGAAATCATTGCATTTCGCATTGAAACCTAAAGAAGACGAATCAAATTTTCAATGACAAGTGAAAAGTGAACAATAAAATCAATAACTTGTATTTAGACAAGAGTTCACACATGTGGATTTTGACTTTTTCAAGTTCCTCAACATGCATGACGAATGAGAATATATGTAGGTAAATGTTCGAGAATCGAATGATTGTTTTCAACTATATACTTACATCTTGATCCTTTCCTTTGTTTTTGAAATTCTGCAGACGATTCACATTGGGTTCGAGCGACGTCATTTTGATTTCTTCAATTTTGGAGAATTTTCTACAAAATTACAGTCAGTCGCACAACGCAGAAGAACGAACAATTTTCGTTCGTTCGTTTCGTGATTGTTCCGTACGTTCAATATGTGTGTGCAGGCGTATCGTGTGTTCATGTGTGTATGTGCACGGCAACGAATGAAAACGAAATCCGAACGGAGACGACGAGAAATGTTCCAAGAAAAAGCAATGGCGAAAAGTTAAAATTAGTAAAATGTGAAAAATCCTTTGTTCAATGCATCATTCTTACGTTTTTCTTTGTTAGGCTCGAAATGTGTTTCTTCGTAAAGAAATTAATTGTGTTTTAAATTTTTGTATTTTTGAAATTTTTGTTTTGTTTAATTTAAATTAAAATTAATTTAAAAAATTTTCAGACGTCTCGAATACAATTATTGAAAATTGCACTTGCGAACGGACGAGCGAGCGAGCAAATGGGCGAGTGATTAGCTAGTATTTACGCACACACATGTACACCGAACAAAGAACAACGAGTAACGACTAAACCGAACTTGGCAATAATTTCAAGATAGTGGCATGCTCGACCCAGAGATGAATTTTGTGGAAAATAAAGTAAAATAATAAATTATTAACGATTTACGTATATTTTTTGTATAATGTTTATCATTATATGTGTTAATAATTATTTGATTAATTAAAAATTTATTGAAGTCCATTTGCATTTGGTAAACTTGAATTTTATTGAATTGACTTATCGAACGCACTGTCAATATTAATGACAGCTAAACCAACAACAAATGGGCTGTCATATTTTGACATATCCGAAAAAAAATTTGGTGAATTTATTTTTATAGTCCAAAAAAATGCGGATTTCGTTGGAATTGAGATTTATTAATTAATTAATTTAACAAAACTCATTGGAAAAATATAGATGAATTCACGAAATGTCTGCGACACCAGTCAAAAAGGAGCCCAATGAAGTACCGCCGGATGATGAAGGACAAACTGAAATCATCAAAATTAAAAGGGAAAAAATTGATCCAGAAATTGAGGAAAAAATCAATTTATTACAGTTTGGAAATGAAAATAAAGAAGATGTTAACGATCGCAAACCTGTAATTGGCCAAAATGGAGATATCGTTTCGGATTCGACTTTGAATGGACTTGAGAACCGGCTGAACGAAGGAGATTCCGCTGACGAAGACGCGTCCAATGAGAGCTTTGGTCCTGAAGAGAAGAAATCTATTGGCCCCGTGAAGTCATCTAACGAAATTTTAGCTGAGCTTTTCCGCGTGTTCAATGCTGCACCACCAGAAGAATTGCTTAACGATGAAAATTTGCTGAAGAAGGCCAAACATAAAAAACACAAAAAAGTCAAGAAAAAAAAGAAGAAACGCTCCAAATCCGATGACGAGGAATCGGGTAGTGAGTCGAGTGCATCCAGCCAGAATTCCAAAGATGATGACACTAAAAGTAAAAGGAAACATAAGAAACATAAGCACAAAAGTGATAAAACGAAGGACAAATCAAAAGATAAGGTGAGAAAAAAAGAAAAGTCCAGGGACAGAGAACGGAGCAAAGATCGAGAACGCAAGAGATCACCGCTGGATGTGAAGCAAGAGCCTCCAGAAATTAAAACGGAAAAAGAGTCCTCCACAAAGCATCGAAAACGACACGCGGACGAAGATAATGCTGATATACCCAAAAAGAGCAGCCGTCCAACTGAGGCTTCGAGTCACCAAAGGCATCGAGAGAAAACGCGAGAGCACGATAAGGTGCAAAACAGTTTCTACAATGGATTCCGCGGCGATGATCACGATCACAAGGATCATCGCAACAGGCAGACAAGTAAAGATCGCAAAAACGATAGTTCTTCGCAAAAGGAGGTAAGGATAAAAAAGGAACCGATAGACCAAACGCCGAATGAAGCAGAAAACCGCAATCGAGTTCAATCTAAAGATGATGGGCATATATCGGAAATATCGCTGTCGGACGAAGAGACGTATTTGAAGGAGAGAAACAGCATTGATATTAAACGTCGACGGTTTGGACATTCGGACTCCAGACATGAATCTCGTTACAAGTCACACAACAGTTTCTATGCAAGCGCAGAGCGCAGTCGGAGTCGGGACCGAGGCTATCGCAGTAGACATCGTTCGCGATCGCGCTCTCGTTCCCGTGATCTGGGCATTGATAAGAAACGTCTACTGGAGATTGCACGTAAGAATGCCATCAGTATGTTTAAACGGGGCAACCTGCCGGGATGCGCCGAAATGACGGAGGAGGTGAAGGATAAAGTGCTTCTGAAGATGCGGTACGGTGGCCGTACCGTGCAGGACCTTACGGAATTCTGTAAAAAACTGTCGAACGGTGAGAACCTGAATGATATTTCTGATTTGAGCTCAGCGGAAGATTCCGACGTCGATAAGAGTGGCAATGCGAAGGCGTTCAACCATCCATTTGTGATCAAGGAGAGAGAACCAATAGTTATGCACATCCGTGGATCGGCACCCATTGTCCCAAAAAAGAATGAGAACCAAACAAAAGCTATTACGATGCAGTTTCCAGTGTCTTCTGGACAACAGCATCGGGTTACGGAGAATTGGGTGCCGGTGGAACCGAAAGAATCGTTGGCTCCTCTTCCTGCCCTCCCGGCAGCAACACAATCCACAAATATATTTAAGGCTGCAGCGGTCAAAAGCGTTACGAAAAATATCTTCGAAAAACCAGTTCCAATGCAAGCACAACAAGAGCCGGCTTTTAAATCGCTTAATCCGCCTACGACGTGCCCAATAGCAGCGCCTCCGAATACTTTAGCCCAGCCCCCCGCAATAGTAACAGCTCCTCCTCCAGAGATACCAACTCCAGTACTTCCAGCAACGGTGGTTGAACCCAACATTGCCGTTCCACCGCCCTTCGTGCCCGATGTCCCGGTACCTTCGGCTGCCTCGAACGATTCGGTGTTTCCAAATGCCGCAGCTTCGAACCTAGATGTTTCGAGTATCATATCCAAACGTTTAAATGCTATGCGTCGACTACAGGTAAATAAAAACACTCGCTATTTAAATACCATCGATTTCTGATAATAACCTTTTGCTGCAGGATAATCCGATGGATCCCGAAGCATTGAAAATGATGTACAACTCACAGAGGGAAATGTCTTCGTGGGCCTCATCGAAGCACTTGCCTGGACAGTTCACGGGAAGCACCGGTGTGAATGTGCTCAGCGCCCGCGAACTTAATTCAGGACCACAAATTTGGGCCCGTCGCGATCAACTGACATCCACGCAGCCGATGACCGGTGGAATGGGTATGCAGTTGTTGAAGAAAATGGGTTGGAAGCCGGGAGAGGGATTGGGCCGGGAGAAAACTGGTTCATTGCAGCCACTGCTTCTGGATGTGAAACTAGATAAACGCGGTCTGGTGTCGCACGAAGATAACGGCTACCATGCGAATCGTCCCAATCCGCCCAAGAAACGTCGAGGCGCTAACGAAGCGCAAGCACAACAAAATCTACAGGACAAACATCCTGTTAGTCTTCTGAATGAACTCACATCGAAACGAAAATGGACTCCCCCCCTCTATACGCTAGTGAACGAAGGAGGTCCTTCACATAATAAAATATTTTTGTTTTCCGTATCGATCAATGGACAAACGTTTACGCCAGATCAGGGCTCCAATACGAAGAAAGATGCAAAAGTAATTGCAGCACGTCATTGCCTAAAGCAAATGGGAATAATACAGTAATAATATATAAACTGCAAATATATATATATATGATTTTACATTAGAATCGCAGTAGCATTAGATAGAACTACTATACAGTAATTTGTAAGTTATAATTTTAGTGAAATATCTGCAAAAAATATTTTTTTCTAATATTCCGGTAAGGCCTGTAAATAAAAAAAAACATCTGATTTAATGAATTTATGTATTAGTTTCCTTTTTGCCATATGGCGGAAGAATAGTTGAAATCGAGTTCACGGGGCGTATGATTAACATGAATACTTTTGGTGACTGATCAACTATAGTTTAAAAATTAAAATAACAATGTTTACAAAACAGTTTATAAAAACTCTGTATGATCATTGGTGAAATACTTTCCACACTCCAATCCTGCGAATCAATGGGGTGGGATGGTGGTAGATACACACCCAATATATGCAAAAACTTCCTCAACATATCGACCGAAGGAAGCATCTGTAAATTGGCAAAGCGTGATTGTTTGTGTATTACAAACATTTCACTAGCGAGCAAAGGTCAGTTCAGGATGAGAAGCCCTGCAGGATGCATGGGAATGAACTTCGCGTAAGAAAAACAATAGAGTCTAAGAGAAGAAGTTTACCAAATTGCATTCTTATTCGCTTGATGTTGTTGTGTACAAGGATGTGAGAGATAGAGAGAATACAATAATAAGTAAATCTCAAGAGATGTGTAGAAAAATATGAAGAACAACCACAGGACATAAATCGCAGCTCGGAGGAACAGCGAATGGCGAAAGGTGAAAGGAAAAAATGGAAACGTGTCGAACTTGTGCTAAGTGTGATTTCGGTGATGAGACCAACTGGCTGGATTTATTTCATCCCGTGCGATGGGAGGCGCAGATTCAGAGCATACGAACGGAACTAAACATTTGGGATTTACAGGTAATCAACAACACTATACTCTGGGGAGGAGATAGAACAAAAAACGAGAAAGAATGCGAATTGCGATAGCGAAGTGTGGGGTTGTTTATTTTTCATCTTAAATGTCGTAACTGAGACAACGGTGTAAACAAAAGCGAGAAACACACACTCCTGCTTAACATTCCTTTAGTTAACATTCAGCTCAGAACGTTTAGTTTAGTGACCCAAATGTTAGCAACAGTCGCTCTCCAATCGTTTAACAGAGCTCCAACAGCTGTTGTTTCCACTGTGAACTGTTGAACTGTTAGCAACAGTCGCTCTCCAATCATTTAACAGAGCTCCAAAATCTATTGTTTACACTGTGAACTGTTAGCAACAGTCGCTCTCCAATCGTTTAACAGAGCTCCAACGGCTGTTGTTTACACTGTAAACTACATTCTCAAAAAATCCTTTAGGAGGAGTTTGAACTTACTAATTTTTTTTGGTTTGTGAGTATTGAGGACGGTCGTTGGCTTATTAAACTTTGGTATGAGTTGGGAAAGGTCGGGGTCTTACTTTACTTTATATATTTTTTTATGTTATATATTTCCATTGATATGTTAAAACCTTATATGATAAAATTCCATCGTCATTTCAGATAAAACCCAACGATGGACTTCCCCAGAAGATTTGCACCGATTGTTTCAACAAGTTGTGCACGGTTTCCACCTTTCGGCGCGAATGTCTCGAGGCGCAGCAGATGTTGCGGAATCTCTTCGAAAACATGGATGAGCAGAATCTGATTGAAATCGATTTGGACGACGATGAGAATTCCAGAGAGAAACGAGAATTGGAGACGACAGAGTGGTCTGAGATGGGGCCGGAAGATTTCGGTGAATATTCCGGTGGAGATCAAGAACAACTATGTGGAGAGGAAGAGGAGGAGGAGCTGGTGGAGAAAGAACCTCAAGAACTAAATGAATTGCCAAATGAAGAACTCACAGAGATCTCAAATGCAATTGAAACACATAATCAAAACGATGTGAACGTGGACGAGAGAACAGAAACTGCCCAAAGTGCTTCATCGCCTGCTGCTGAACCAGACGAACCCAACTCCGAAAGCATAGTTTACATAACACTAAGCAATAGCACAGCCATGGATAATATAGCAATAATACAATTGGACCATCAGACCAACAACAACAACACCAACGATCTCAAATCAGGCCAGAGTGTGAATCCCATCAATATTCAATTCGAATGCAAATATTGTTACAAGCCCAAGAATAAACCGGGTGAAACTTTCGACACCCAGGAAGCTCTACTCGAGCACATTTCACGATCACACGATGCCATCAATCCATTCGGGTGTCCTCAGTGCGATCAGAAATTCCAGGATGCCCCCTCGCGAACGGTTCACCTGAAGGATCGACACGTCCAGAAGGAGTACAAGTGTGAGGAGTGTGGGAAAAGGTACGCGGATCGCTTTAATCTACAACATCACGTGGAGAAGTATCACAGCAAGGATCATTTCGCGTGCCCATCGTGCGATAAGAAGTTCCCATCGCGAAAGAGTCTCAAATACCACAGTCGTTGGCATCTGCCCGAGCGTCAGTTGCAGTGCGGCTACTGCGATCGTCTCTTCATCAGCGAGCGCCAGATGAAGGTGCATGAGGCCACGCACACCGGGATCAGGACCTCCGAGTATTGCACCTTCTGTGGGAAGAGTAAGTCGACTCAATTTTCAAGAAAATATTTCATCTAACACTTCTCTCTCGTAGGCTTTTTCCATATAAAGAACCTTCGATGGCACATCTATCGCAAGCACGGCGGCGACAAACCGTTCAAATGTGCCTTCTGCACTGAGGGTGGGTATATTGAACAGTGGATTCAACTTCTACATAGTACTAATGGGTCTTTTAGTTTTCGCGTCATACAAAGAAAAGCGCCTGCACATGTTGGAATTTCATGCGAAGCATCTGACCGCCATGGAGAAGTCACAGTGCATGATTTGTCACAAGCGATACACGAACGAGATGGAGCTGAAGGAGCACATGAACATCATCCACCCGGAGAACTCAATACAAGTTGTGGCCGACAAGCGTGTCCTGCAGACGAAGAAGGAGAAGAAGTTCACCGGGATCTTCCAATGCGAATCGTGTCCGCAGAGATTCAACTTGAAGTCGGCGCTGTCGAGGCATTCGGCTGTTCACAACACCGAGGGACGACCGCACGTTTGTGCCGAGTGCAAGAAGAGATTCAAGCGAGTGCAGGATCTCCGATGGCACATGAAAACGCACTCCGAGGAGAAGCCGAACGTGTGCGACGTCTGCGGGAAGGGATTCGCTCTGAAGTACGTGTTGACGCAGCACCGGAAGAGCCATGAAGGTAATTGTTTTACCACTGTTTGTTCCATCGTTTGTCCCACTGTTTGTTCCACTGTTTCTACTACTATTTCTCCCACTATAAAACTAACTGACTTTTTATGATTACAGCTCTAGAGAAAAGCTTCCAGTGCGCAACTTGTGGCCGAACTTATTTATTTGAGAAATCTCTGCGCCTTCATGAACGTGTCCACACCGGAAAGACATATTACACCTGCGATTTGTGCGACGAGAAGTTCGTGACCCACATCAAGTTTTTATGTAAGCAAAAAAATAGATTTTTTTAAAATTTGATTTTGAAATGATTTCTTGTTTCCTGTACTTCTAGGCCATATGCGAAAGACGCATTCGACCAATAATACCGAGAATCAAGAAACCATGGACGATGATGAATTCGATGATCGGTTTACAGAATAGAAAGAAGCTCAAATTTCTTGCTTCAACTGGAACAAATCTGTTCCAAGAAACAATTTATATAAAATCTTCCTAATGATGAGCTCAATGTACTATGGAGTGAACTTTGTTGCATTTTCTTAGTATAACAAGAATTCCTGTCTGTTATGACGACTACCTGATTAATAGAATATTTCAGAAAAGCATTTCACGCTTAGTGATGAACATTTGTTGTTTAATAGTTCCAATTCACAAATAATATGTAGTTTAATTTTGAATTTTAAATAAATTTATACGTTAGAACCATTTCAAATGTGTGTATGAATGTTGTAAATTTTGTGTGTGTGTGTGAAACGGAAACAGGAGAAAGAACGAACCGTAATTTAAGGAGGAAGGGTGTCTGCTGCGAAAAATGAAGGGTTTTTCCAAAAAATGGAGTCACGGAGTGTTTTGTTCAAAAGTGTAGTGAAACACTTCAATTGACGTGACATCGACAACCCGCTCATACACCTACATTATAAGAGGAACTGTCAGTTATCACAACCGGCAGCCAATCAGCGAGAACCACATTAATGCAACAGTGGCGAAAGCAACGAACTATTCCCACCGTTTGTCTCTTTCACACGCCTGTATTGTATGGTTTAAGTAGGGTAAATCTTTATTTTCTATTTCCTTCAGTTCGCATAGAAATATTTCAACTGACGTGTGCTTGTCAAAGAATAATAAAAATTGAAGAAAATTGTTTTTTTTTTATTATTCGGCAAAGACTGGCCACTAACTTCTTACTGTGGTTCATTGCTGTGTGGCGAGCAGAAGTGTAAACGCAAGTCCAAAAAGAAAACAATATAAATCTCTGCCAGAATAACTTATAAACATTATCCGGAAAAAAGAGGGCGATAGTCGTCGAACGTCATTTGATATTAAATGTGTTAAAATGAAGATTACTGTATGGCTATTTAAAGAACCTGGACAATTTGGAATCTAAAAAGGTCACATTGATAAGAAGATAAAGTAGAAGAAATTCTAGAAAAATTCAAGAGACCCTCCTCTCGTTACCTGTGCCACGGGGCGTCAGCGTCTATCGGAGAAAATAGCCTTTGAGCTTGGTTATCATAGCGAAAATAAAAGCATTTGAAACTGAAACACCAATTTCACCTCATCAAAAGACCATATAGCATAGCACAATGACGTTGCTTCTCAACGATTTGTTGCCTTTTGGTGGCACTGAGAAGAAACTAGCCGCCTGTGTGTTGTTGTTGCTGCTGGAACTATTCTTTGAAGGTTCGTATCAAAACAGATGACTAAAACATTTCATTGACTTTATACCAGGCAGCGACTGATTAAATATTTACATAAAAATGCACTATTTGCTAAACAAGTATTGGGGTTTCACCTTGACATTAACTCTCTCTCTCTCTCTGTTTTTTCACCTTCATAACACACGAAATAGGCAGTGAAGCAGCTACTCGTGCAGACATTGAGAACCATCTGGAGCTGGGGAAGGAGTTTTTGGCGAGAGGACAATTCGCCGATGCTCTAACACATTACCACGCCGCTGTGGGTAAGGAAGCTTTGTCATTCCCTCCTCCATTTAGACGGAGTCACTAATCGATTGTCTCATTGTAGAGGGCGAACCCAACAACTACCTGACACTGTACAAGCGTGGTACTGTGTACTTGGTTCTGAGTAGGACGCGTTTCGCCATTCAGGACTTCAGTCGTGTGCTGGAGCTGAAGCCAGACTTCACGGCGGCTCGTTTGCAAAGAGCCATCGTTTATATGAAGAGTGGTGAATATCAATTAGCCAGAGAGGACTTTGAAGATGTGGTATGTTTGGCTATAATGCAAATTGTAAAACCCTTTATAAAAACATTGATTTTTACACCCAGCTCCATGAAGATCCATATAATGAGGTTGCTCATGAAAGCTATTCTCGCTTGGATCCGGCGGAAGAGCAGTGGGAACTTGTACAGGATTTGCTGAATCGCGGCGACAATCACAATGCAATCGGAATGCTAACACAACTCCTGGAGATTTCTCCATGGTCGACGACATTCAGACAAGCGCGTGCAGAAGCCTATATAGCTGATAACGATTTGCTGGCGGCCATTTCGGACTTGCGATCGGTAAATAAACTCTCCCAGGACAGTACTGAGGGTTATTACCGCTTGGCGGTCTTGCTGTATAAAATCGGCCATGCTACAAGTGCGCTCAAGGAAATCCGCGAGTGTTTGAAATTTGATCCAGAGCACAAAGACTGTTTTCCATTCTATAAGAAATTACGACGAGTGGAGAAGAATTTATCTGCGGCCGAGCAGTCTCGTGATGAGAAACAATACGGCGATTGTATAACTTCGGCCGAGTCTGTTTTGAAACAGGAGAAAGAGGAGCCAATGATCATGTTCGAAGCTAAACGAATGCTCTGCACATGCTACATGCGCGATGAGCAGCACGCCAAAGCTCTGGGGCCTTGCAAGGAGGCTTTGGATATTATGAAAGACGCACAAGTACTCTGTGATCGAGCTGAGGCGTACCTCGGCTCAGAAATGTTTGACGATGCCATTCACGATTTTCAAGCTGCCTTGGAAATGGACGAAAACCTCCAACGAGCCAAGGAGGGTATCGAAAAGGCGAAACGACTGCAGAAACAGTCGGAACGAAGAGACTATTACAAAATCTTAGGTGTTAAGAGGAATGCGAGCAAACAGGAAATTGTCAAAGCATACCGCAAAGCGGCCCAGAAATGGCACCCGGACAACTTCAGAGATGAAGAGAAGAAGGTCGCCGAAAAGAAATTCATCGATATTGCGGCGGCCAAGGAAGTGCTCACGGATCCCGAGAAACGAAAGCAGTTCGACAACGGCGAGGATCCGCTCGACCCAGAGGGCAATCAGCAAGGCTTCCGCGGTGGCAGCCCGTTCGCACACTTCCACCACGGGTCTCCGTTTCAGTTTAAGTTCCACTTTAATTAATAGGTTCTTACCGCTAGTTGTCATAGATGTAGTCACTACTCTAAGCCATTTGCTAAGACTATTATTGCCGTTGATCTTGTGCACGTGGAGGCCGTTATGCCATTGTCATTTATGGTCAGTGAAAAAGTTTCCATGAAGACGACGTCTGAGAATTTCGGGGCAAACGATTGAATATCAAAAATGACCATTGTATTGTTCCGATCTTCAGTACCAACCAATCGCATTTGAATTATCTATAAAGAACAACACTTACTTATTTTTGATTAATATTATTTAACTTCCCCAATCACGACATCACACTATTTTTTTCGACTATCAATTTTTGTAAAAACGAACGCAAGAGTTTGTAAATAGTAGGTTAACTTTCCTCATAAAATTACGCCATTAACTAAATTATCCAACTAAAATTCGAATGTTAGTGATTGAATAAATTGCTTTCCATAACCCGATAGCAATGCAACGTTGTACAATAAATCAGAAATAAAATCTAAAATGCGATATTAAACAATTAAATGGACATTGCAATATATAGTCGACGTTAATATTGAGAATATAAAAAAAAGTTCATTATAAATTTTTTACAAAGCTAAAAAAAACTTATATCTAATTGCAAAATATAAAATATTTTAGATCTGAATGACAGTGTTCGCAAATTCTTCAGGAAATAAAATCGCACAAAATTCAATTTCTTTGTATTTTTATTATCTTGCAATTTTTGTTGAAATATGTGATTGATAAAAAAAATAATATTTTTAATAAGTGAATTTTAAAATTTTAATTAATTTTGAAAACGATTGACCACCCTGTTATAATTCCCCTGAAGTTGTCTGCGATTGGATGGGGTTCACATGTTTTACAGATGGCGCCACTTGCACATAAGAGAAAAAGTTTCCTGCCATTGACAAAATGACAGCTCTGTCATGCCTTCTCTCTTTCGCCATTTGTCAAGTTTCCGGTACGTACGCGATTTTTGTATAATAAAAGAAATTTCATTAAAAAAATGTTTTCAAATAACAAAATGAATGAAATTGCAATTGAAAACCATAAATGAAATATCGCTGCACGTTTGTGAATAGTTGATGTATTGTTCTCCATTTCTATTTATACGATGTTCACGGATAAAAATTTGAGGATTACGAAGTGTTGGTCGTGAACGAACTCCAATCGAGTGTCAAGAATGTGAATCGAAATGCTGAAGCGATTGACTTCAAAAAATTACTTTCCCAATTGTCTTTTGCGATTTGGACTATATCCTTCAACTATTTACAAATGTCTGCAGCGAAATATCAAAATGTTCTTATTGACAATCACGAGAGACACAAACCTGTAACTTTGTATTTTTCTGTGACCTGCAGGTAACAATGGTTGACACACAAGCCAAGCCCGCCGCCGCTCCCGCTGCCAAGGCACCCAAAGCCGCCAAGGCTCCAAAGGCCGCCAAGGCCCCAAAGGCCGAGAAGGCAGCCGATGTCAAGGCCGCCCCCAAATACAAGCGTCACGGACGTCTGTTCGCCAAGGCTGTGTTCACTGGCTACAAGCGTGGTTTGAGGAACCAACACGAGAACCAAGCTATCCTTAAGGTGATACAATCTCTATTCGCATCCTAGTTGGGAGCATCATTTTCAATATTGTGTTGTTGTTGTTTTGTTTAGATCGAAGGTGCCCGCAGGAAGGAACATGGTCGTTTCTACATCGGCAAGCGTTGTGTTTACGTCTACAAGGCCGAGACCAAGAAGTGCGTGCCACAGCATCCCGAGAGGAAGACCAGAATCCGTGCTGTTTGGGGCAAGGTGACTCGCTTGCATGGCAACACTGGTGCTGTCCGTGCACGTTTCAATAGGAATTTGCCTGGTCACGCTATGGGACACCGCATTCGCATTGTGAGTTCTTTTATTTTGCCTCCAATTTAAGTGCAAATCTCTAATTTCGTATCCCTCTATTTCAGATGTTGTACCCATCAAGGATCTAAGTTATTGTTAAATCAACTGACCTAAAAAATTCTTTTATAAATAATAAAACAAATCTTTAAAATCCAATTCACAAATGGTTTTTTAATATGGTTCACTTATAATTGGCGTTTGGATTCAGTTTCTTGTACGCATTCATCATATTGTCGATTAGGTGCCTTCATTGGTGGATGTTATTATTGTTGGTAAATAGCATAATTGCTTTATTCACAAGGGAAGAGGAGATTACTTCCATTGTGTTTGAAGTTGCATTATATTAGTTTTCACCAGAAAATTACTGCATTGGTTTTCGATTAACAAAAGAACCCACCAATTGTCAACAGAATAAATTTGAGCACAAATATTGGGCACCGAGCAGATAACAAATCAGTGCATTGCTTGGATAAACCTGGTTCGTTGATCTGTTGACTGATAGCGTTCGGAACTCATCAACCATGGTGAATACACTGAAACATCAGATGAAGCACGTGCTTAAAATATATATCATGATGGGTTGAAATGTATTTATTTTAAGAACATAACTTGTAATTAGAAAATATAAGTTAATTTGCTTTATCAAGAAGATGGCAATATTTTACTATCGAAATCTAGATAATAGTTATAAGAAACATAGAAAGAAGACTCCTATTGGACAAGTCAAGACAAGGGGCCGTGGAAATGAAGTCATGGCTTTCGCCTTGTGTCCGCAGTTGGACGAGAAAATTGATGGGGGATGATAATGAATCAATCGACGAACATGAGCCCACTGTAGACTGCCCACTAATTGCTTGTTCTCTCGAATGGAACCGATTTTGTCACCATAGTTCGTAGTTTGAAAAAAAAAAAAAAAAAAACATTTAATTGACGCGAGTCGATGGAATACGTTATATACTCATATAAAATAATTACACCAAAATGCAGGGAACACGAAGTGTTAACTTGTCGGCGGCGGAAGCGTTGACCAGGCCAGTAGTAGTGGGCCAAAAGTGGGCTCACACCACAGTTGATGTGAGGCGTCCGTTACGAGAAGTTGTTGCGGTTCAGAGTTAAAGGATTTATTTTTAACGGAGTTCTAGAGACAAAGCAAAATCGTGATCAAATTGGAAGTCATGCAAAACGAGAAGTTGCTGTTGGTTTTTGTTGTTTCTTTGGTATACAAAGAGTTTCTAAACAAAGAGAGAATATTGTTAATATTATATTGTTTTATCATTTCAATGGATCATTTCAACAGATTCCCTTGAGCTCGGCCAGCTTCGGGCCTTATTGGACGAAATTCGCTGCCGTCGATGGATCGTGTGCACTTAATAAGTAAATGAAGAATTAAATCCAATACACCTAATTCTGTTTTTACACGGTAGATTTATTAAAAAAAATCGTTGAAAAAAAGTTTAAAAAAACATGTAAAAAAACTTTAAGAAAAACGTGTAAAAAACAGTTTAAAAATCGTGTAAAAAAACAGTTCAAAAAAACGTGTAAAAACCCGTATAAAAAACTGTTAAAAAAACTGTGAAAAAAACCATGTAAAAAACCATATAAAAAAGCCGTGTATAAAACCGTGTATAAAACCGTGTAAAAAACCGTGTAAAAACAGAATTAGTTATATATAGAAAAGTTTTCTCAGAAAAATAATATCGTGATCTCGGTTCAATTTGTGTCCTTTTTCTTCCAGTGTGAAACTCCTGTCGTTGTTGAATTTGCTCTGCAACACGACTCAGACGACTTCGATCCAGATGCGAGACGCTTGCTATGGCTGCTATTTCCGCGCCGGCAGCATCATCAATGGCCCGACCCAGTTGACCTCGTTGAACGATTGCTCCAAGTTGTATATCGCCGAATCGGAGTATGCGACATGTGCGGCCAATCTGCAGGCGATCGTCGATGGCAATCGGCCGACGCCGGACTCTGCGGCCGGCTTTTGCTACACGGGCTATTGCGATTTCGTGCGATGCGTTCGACGCATCAACGCCCAGCAATTGGTGAGGCGACAACGATCGACGATCTCATCGATCGATCCTTTGATTCACCGATCGATCGTTCCATTTACTGATCTATCGTTCAATTTACCGATCGATCGTTGGGTTTTCCGATCGATCGATCGTTTGATTTACCAATCGATCCTTCGATTTACCGATCGATCCTTTGATTTGCCGATCGATTGTCCGATTTACCGATCGATCCTTCGATTCACCGATCTATCCTTCGATTCACCGATCGATCCTTTGATTTACCGATCGATCGTTGGGTTTTCCGATCGATCGTCCGATTTACCGATCGATCATTCCATTTACTGATCTATCGTTCAATTTACCGATCGATCGTTGGGTTTTCCGATCGATCGATCGTTTGATTTACCAATCGATCCTTCGATTCACCGATCGATCGATCGTTTGATTCACCGATCGAACCTTCGATTTACCGATCAATCCTTCGATTTACCGATCAATCCTTTGATTTACCGATCAATCCTTTGATTTACCGATCAATCGTTTGATTTACCAATCGATCCTTCGATTTACCGATCGATCCTTTGATTTACCGATCAATCGTTTGATTTACCAATCGATCCTTCGATTTACCGATCGATCCTTTGATTTGCCGATCGATCGTTGGGTTTTCCGATCGATCGATCGTTTGATTTACCAATCGATCCTTCGATTCACCGATCGATCCTTCGATTCGCCGATCGATCCTTTGATTTACCGATTGATCGTCCGATTTACCGATCGATCCTTCGATTCACTACGTTTTCTCTTTCATTCCCACATCCAGATAGCGACCTGCTACGAGGAGAGTCTGGGCACACGTGAGCTGACCGAGGATCAGGATCGCATTTACTTCTATACGAACATCACTTCGTGCATTTTGGCACGGTCGCGTTGTTCGCAATACAATCCGATATCGGGTGAGCTGCAGAATCAATTCTATCCGCCGGTGACGACGAAGGCGGCTGCCGTCGGCGGGCACAGTTGGATCGGCGGTCCGGTGTTGGCGCCCCAACCGCTCTACTTCAATTCGCTGCAGGTCTCGGACACTGGGGAAATTCGCGTGATCACCTTCCCGACGAGCACCACCAGCGTCTCCGATCTGTTTTGCTCCCGTTGGCCGACCCTGCAGCAGGCCGGCTTCGGCACGTTCAACTGCTGAAGCGGATCCGGAAAGAATAAATTGCTCCTTTGCCACATCCACATCCGGTGAAGAATTCGTTTAATTTGAACAAAAGATTAAAAAAAAAAAAAAATTAAGAACAAATTTATTCATATCCGTTTATTTTTGTTCCATTAACACCAAATTATATTAACGACGAAAAAATTAAGAACTTTATTCCAAAATAATATCAAACTCAATATTTTTGATCAAAGAACTATATAAAATATTCATTACTTATTTTTTTTTTTAAATTTTATACTTGATTTAAAAAAAAAATTAAAATTATAAAAATTATTTATTTATTAATATTACAATATTTTTTTACATAATTTTAAAAAATATTATCAATTCCCATCAATCAGATAAAAGAAAATGTATTAAAAAAACAATAAAATTCCAAAAATTAATAATTAGCGATTTTAAAATTTTATATTTTATTCAAAAAATAATACAACTCAATATTTTATCAGAAAGAATTAAACCCAAAAAAATAAAATGCATTACTGATTTTTAGAAATGTGACTACCAAAAAAAAATAAAATAATAAAACACATTTTTTATCAGATAAAAAGAAAACAAAAATATTAATTCCTGATTTTTTAAATTTTGTACTTTTTCCCAAAAAATAAAAGAATAATAAAAATACATATGCATTTTTAAAAATTATTCAAAGAATATAAAAAAAATATATATATTTTTTTTACTTTATTCCAAAAATAATGAATTTCATATTTTATTATATAAATATTCATGAGTAATTTTTAAAAATACTATATTCCAAAAATAAATAATTTGGGCATTACTGATTTTTCTTAATTTTATACATTTTCCCAAAAATAACACAACTCAATATTTTATAATACAACTTTATATTTTATTAGATGAAAGAAGAAACTGGTTTAAAAAATAATCGTTTATCGTGCCATTTACTCGAGTATGCGAGTACTTTTACTCGTACTCGGACGAACACTAGGCGGGTGGGGGTCAGTGAGTGGTGAACATGGGAAAACCCACCGCACCAGAGACGACATCTCTTCGATGGTGAGTGGCGGTGGTGTGGTGTTGGTGTGGTGAGAACTCGGGCCGCGATCCACTCGACGAGGACTGCCGAACGACGGCGGCTCCAACTCAGTCACTCAACACATTTTGCTGCGAAAGGTCGAGTTTATTATTTTCGAGCTAACGTCGACGGCGACCAGTTTTTATTGTTCTTCGGTAGTTAGTTGTTTTTTTTTTTTTTGTTTTGTTTTGCTGTTCTACTCTACTCTCTGGTTTTCTTTCGTTGTGTGAAGCATTCTTCCGAAGCCAATACAACAATAACAACAACAACAACAACAACAACTTGCAACTACGACTACCTGTGTTGCATTTCGAGTGCATTGTTTTTGTTGTTTGATTCTTTCGTGTTGTTTTTTTTTCATGTTTATCCGTGGTGTAAAACAGAACGAACGACCGCCGAACGACGAAAACTCCTGAAAACACCGTCCGTCGAAACGAAAACGACAATTCAAATATTTATTTAAACGCGTCCGCGTTGCAACGAGAGTGGGCAAATAATAATAATAAATAAAATATTTAACTGCACAAGGAATAAATAACTCCGAGACAGGTGCAAAAAACACAAATACAATGTGAAAATAATTTAAATACTAAATGACATGAATAAAAAAAGTGAAATAAAATCAACTCAAATAAAATTGAATTAAATCAAATAAAATCAAATCGAAATAAAATCAAATCGAAATGAAATAAAATCGAAATAAAATCAAATCGAAATAAAAATCAAAATAATAATTGTCGGTTCCGATGAAAAAAAGTCTCGTTTGAATCGAGCGCTGGAATTACCTTTGAAAACATTCCAAACCTCGCTCGTTCCAGTGTGGCAGGAAGGAAAATCTCACGATTGGATTTATTTTGAACCTGTCTTCTTTCCGAGCGTCTTCTTCGTTCACGCTCTCGCTCTCTCTACTCTTTGTGTGTTTCTGTCTGTCGGCGCCCTTCTATCTCTCTCTCTCTCTCTCTCTCTCGCACCGAATTCTCCAGCCCTCCGCCTCTCGTCTCTTGGAATTTTTATTGCTTTATACACTGGCGCAGTTGTGGCTTTAACAAAAATAACAACAACAAAAAAAAAACCACTAACAACACTACAACAACAACAACAACACCATACTGGCAACAACAACAAAAACAGCTCCAGCTCCAACTACAACGAGAGAAAAATAAATAATAATAAATTAAGCTAGAGATAAATTACTACGAGAAACCGGTTGCTAACTGAAGACTAAACACAAAATCCAGCTCAAGCCAGCAGCGAGGAAGCGAGCCACAAGAACCAGCAACAAAAACAACAATAACAACAACAACAACAACAACGAAGTTGTACTAAAATTCGTGTGCTAAACAAGAGAAGAAGAAAAATAAGACGAAGACGAGGAATAAATAGGAGAAAAAGAGAAATAAGTAGGAGAAAAAGAGAAATAAGTAGGAGAAGAAGAGGATTAAGTAGGAGAGAAGAGAAAAATAAATCAAAATATCTGAGTTAGAGTTTTCCCGATCGAGGAGTTTCAAAGTTTAATTCGAGTAATTGAAACGATTTCAAAAGAAATCCTTTTCTCCGCTGTGGATAAAGTTTCGAGTCGAATTGGATAAAAAAAAAAAAACAAAAACCAACAGAAAGGAATCGTTGTGGAATGAAATGAGGTGAGTTTTGCATTTATAGTATATTGATCTTGGGGAGCGAAGCGAACGCGAACGCCACCTGTTGACCCAGTTGCAAACGACAGCCTCGTCGACCAGGTTTTCTCGCATGAAATTCAAGATTTTTCAAAGTTGTTGTTTCCACATTTGACGAGATAATACCCATTAATCGACGACATCCCAATCCCAAGTCCAGACCAGACCAGACCAGACTAGAGAAAAGTTATTCAAAAAAAAAACTCTCCGATACACGCAAGTCTTGAACTTCGGGGCGAGACGGATGCGATCCCATGAGCTCAACGAAAACCCAAGGAGAAAGTGTTTTCCCAAAGCCCAAAATTAAAACGTTGCCTTTTTTTTCGTGTTTTTTTTTTTTCTTTTTCATTTTTTACTTGCTTACTTAAAATGGATTTGAACTCGCGTACTCTGGGCTGTGGACTGTGATTAAATACTTGCACAACTTGCACGGCAGCAGATACGGATACTTGTATCCGCGCGATACACGCTCGTCCAAATTGTGTCTGTGGCAGTCAGTGCATAACTTGCAACTTGTCTGCCCAACGACGACGATACGACGCCGCACTCTCGGCACATTCATTCGTATTCGTACTCGCAATCCCATCTGGAGAGAGAGAAAGAGAGAGACAGACGGAGGGAGGGACGGATGGAGGGAGAGACAGACAGACAGATGGACGGAGGGAGGGAGGGACGAACGAATGGACACAGGGACGATCGCTCAGAGGGTCCGATCGATGGACGGACAGACGGAGACTTTGGTCGATTGGACTCTTCTCTGTTTCTGTTTTCATTGCGATTGTTGAGGCCTAGTCCAAACTACTGCAACAACAATAACAACAATAACCATAATAACAACAATAAAGACAATCACAATAATAACAACAATAACCATAATAACAACAATAAAGACAATAACAATAATAACAACAATAACTACAATAACAATAATAACAACAATAACTACAATAACAATAACAACAAAATAACAATGACAAGCCTCGCATAACATTCCCACCGTCCAATTCGTCCGTCTGTCCATCCGATTGTCTCCTCTTCACCTCTCGTCTCCTCTTCACCCCTTGTCGCCTCCTCTTCTCGACTGGAGGCGGCAGCAGAAGACTTATGAATAAAAGCACCAGAGATCCAAAGACACTTGTCCAGAGAGACACTGACCAAAGCGCGACTCGGCGGAGGTGGCAGGGAAGGAGCGTCCTTCCAACAAATCAAATCAAACCAAAGTACAACAAACCAAACCACACTACACCACAACCCCTCGCCCACCACCACCATCCGTTATCGTCCATCGATCGAACTTCTCTTCAACCATTCGCCACGCCCCGCTGACCATTGAGGCATGGAGTTTGTTTCGCTGTTTATCACTGGATATCGGCGCCCATTAAACCTGGTTATTGTAGCCTTGTTGTTGGTGGTTATGGTGGTGTTGTTGTTATTGTTGGTTATACTGGTGTTATTGTTGGTTATACTGGTGTTGTTGTTACTTATGGTGTTATTGTTGTTTATGATGGTGGTATTTTTCTGTTGTTGTAAATTCTACAAGTTGCCGTACGCGATCTCGTTTACGTTTCATTCTGCGATTGGAATTGCATGAATCGGTTCCCAACTACATTCACTACCATCAACTCACACTCACTAACACCAACTCAACTTACTACTACCACCAAAACACACACAGACACTCATGTATAGTATATAGGAACATCCACAAACAAATACATTGAAGACATGGTTTCACTCATACTACATCGAATAGCGAAGTGAGGTTTGCGACTCCAATTGTGGCTTGAAATGTTGGCTAAAGATGGCGAAAAGTGTGGCGAGGAAGGGTGAAGTGAGTTGAGTTTGAGTCGAGGCGAGTCGAGTCGAGTCGAAACCAGCCGCATCCAAGTACCACTCCCCTCCCCTCTTTTGCTACCAATTCCTCTGCTCCGTCAACGAGTCGGGCGCCTTTTGCTAAATGCAAAACGCAAACTGCGCAGTAATTGTTTTGGTACCGTGAAACCACGAAACGAGCGACCGACCGACCGACTCGAAGCCAACAGGTGCGCATGCGCAACAACCACCACTCGAAATACTACTACAACAACAACAACTACAACAACAATAATAACAAATACAACTACAACTAAATACAATAAATATCAAAAACAGCCGGCAACAGAAGACGAAAATGAAAACGAAAAATGAAATAGTATGTGAGAAAAGGGAGGAAAGCCGAGCGAAAGAGAGAGAGAGAAATATCGCGAAACCATAATAAATAATAAATAATTTTGGGGAGAGAAAACTTTTCACTGCAAAAACATCGAAAGTTGCGCAAGGGTTTTTTTTTGTCTTCATATTGTTGGTATTTTTTTTTATTGTTGGTATTTTTTTTTATTGTTGGTATTTTTTTTTATTGTTGGTATTTTTTTTTATATATTATTGGTATTATTTTTTTAATGTTGTTGGTATTTTTTTTGGATGTTGTTAATAATACTCGTAAATTCGTAAACGCCCGAAATTTAAGTCCGAAAACATTGAACAACGGACGAGAAATAGTTGTTTACAAGAAAAATCGCAACGAATACCAATTTTAAAATATCGCAATTTTAAACGATTACATAACATGAAAAATAATGATGAAATATAAAAAAAATATTGATCATGATAAAAAAAATAATCACGTTCATTACAAAATTGAAGTATGATCGAAAATAATCATTATTATGATAAAATTTAAGTATGATCAAAACTAATCATGAATATGACCAAATTGAAGTATGATCGAAAATAATCATTATTATGATAAAATTGTTGTATGATTAAACACAATTATCATCACAATAAATAATATTCCTGATCATCATATGGAAAAAGTACAAGATTTCAATTGATGAAAATGAAATTTTCGATTCGTAGCAAATTTATTGTTATTTCTACGATTCATCGATTTTCAAACGTTTTCCACACAAACCGTGAATGCAAAATAAAAAAACCTAAAAAATCAAATTAAATAAATACGAGAGATGTAGAAAATCGAAACAGTTAGCGTAGCGGAAATATTGAAAATATAAATAAAATTGCAAAAGTTTTTCATTTGAAACACATGCCGGCTTCATGTGTTTTTTATTCACTAACTTTTTTTTTATTGTCGAGCTTCGGTGATTAAATTTGCATTTTTCTTTGTATTTATCTGAATGTTCAAACACATTAACAACAACAAAGTAATATAATTAAAAAACAAAAAGTAATGATCGATTTTCAACTTTTATTGATTCTGTTAAAACGCTTGGAATTTTGATGGAACATTTTATTTAATTGAGAATTTTTCATATCGATTTCGAATAATCGTCGACTTACTTTTTGTTGTTTTTTATTGGTGGAGACGAACCAAGGGCGAAACCGAAACCGAACGACCTTAATTTTGATAATCCCTACCCTTCCCCGCCCCCTCTCAGTCCATCACTCATTCTCGACTGTTAAAAAGTATTTTAATTCCAATACGATACGATACACGTATACGCATGTGAATCTGTGCAAACAAAGGCGTGTCGAGAGCAGGTGGAAATGAATTTGATACAACAAGTATTTTTTATTTGTACATCGTTTACATTTCTGTTTGTTCGTGCTCTTCTCTGCCAAACCAAGGACTTCTTATTCATTTATTTGTAAATGCCCAGCTCGCTTCGTTATCATTACGATGTGACCATAAAGCAAAGCTGGTAATACGCAAATATAGGAAGATCTCCCTCCATAGGATGGAAGAAAAAACAAGGAAGACGACTTTACTCAGTTGATATCGATATGAAGGTCGTGGTCTTAATTGTTGGGCTTCACCATCGGGGGGCCCACGAAAAATGGGCTGCCAGACGATGTCGGAGAAAGTTAAATGGCCAAACGATTATCATTTTGCCAACTTGTACCCAATTCCCCAACGAAAGTTGTGCCCGCTGTGCCCTTGGCCAGTGATGGAGCCCAAGTCGGAGACGTTTTGGCCCAGTTTGTTCTAAGTTCGCTTCTCACGGCGTCCGTGTCCGATCGCAACTGAGTATTTTCTCAGCTCTCAGACTATTTTCAACTCTCAGACTATTCCGAACCCCAGATTTCCCGATGGTATTAATCGTAATCTCTTGTGTAGCAGGAAGTTCCCTGAGGCGAGTGGAAGCATCGCGACTGCAACGAATTAAATCTAAATCTAAATCTGAGGTGAGGAGGAAATGATGAAAATCTACTGCTGCGATTGATTGATTCGCTTGAGAAGTCACAAATCGATTGATAGTAGTTTGATCGTTTGGTCTGTCTATCGATGCTTCTAAGCCGCAGAGAGATTAACACAGATTCCCTGTGTATAATCACACTCTCCACATCCGATTAATTCATAATTCTTCATTGATTTTAGGTTAATTAACTAAAGCTTGAACTATTCCCAACTAACTGTTGTTGGCACTTTCGGCACTTAACGGGGCATTTCTTCGTCGGTGGCCAGAGAAATATGAAAAACTCTCAAATCTATGCTACCAACAACTGACTCGTTAGCTCGTTAATTTCCATCCACCTCTCGCATCTCTTCTTGCTAATTATCAAATAAATCCAATGAAAACAAGTTTTGGCAAAAAACTAAACGAAATGAAAAAAAAATATCGCTTCCAGCCAGGTTTTGAAAAATTCTAACGACTCAGCCGTCTCGATCGATTGCAATAATTGGCTCTTCGAGTGGAGTGGGCCGATTACAGAATTGGCCAATGTCGGACAGGCCAGGTCGACACGCAGTTGGCCACGAAACAAGTTGCATAGATGTGATTATGTCTAGAACTTCGCGGCCACTGCAGGTGTCGAACTTCTCCCTCGCTTCGATGATCGATCGACTTTCGCCCCGCAACTCCCGTGAGGTGGGAAATCGAGTTCGAAATACTCGCTCATTAGGGTCGAATTTGTCGGCAACGCCTTCATACTCTCAGGGTCGATTAATTTCCCACATTATTGTTTATTTTCTTTCTTACTCTCGCCTTTTACATGCAATTGGCATTTCCAAACACTCTTTGACTTCGGACCATGAACCGCCGACAAAGGGCCAACTGTTGATCGTGGTGAAACGCGATGTTTTTGTTTCCCCCCCCTCACTTTTATCACTTTATCTCACTCTATCACTGATTAATTTTGCATTATTTTCATCGGCGATTGTCACGTTTTTTTGGAATGCAATAAAATCCATATTCATGAATATTATATTTTCCTATTCGAATCGAATGAAATTGTAGTGAATGGAAATTGTGATAATGATATAAGTTGATGAAGTTAATAAAGTTAATATGTTCATAACAATGGCAACAACAACAATAACAATGGCAACAACAACAATAACAATGGCAACAACAATTGACAAATACAATAACAATAACAATAACAAACACAATGTCTTTAACCTTTTGAGCTGTGTATGGAATTCAACCGAGAGAGCATTGTAAACAAAAGCAAATGCAAAGACAAAGACAAATGAGTGAAGCAAAGAAAAACCAACAACAAAGCGTTCGTTCGCACGACGTTCGCAACTGTCGCATTTTTTCTTCAATCGGCCCGAACCCCGGACACAACGTCGTCGTCTTCGTTTTCATCGTCGTCGTCTTTGGCTTCACCGTCGTCGTCTTTGACTTCCCTCCATCGTCGTCGCCTTCGTCTTCGTCTTCCATCCGTCGTCCATCGGTCGGTGGTCGCGGTCTTCTTCCTCCTTTGCATTTTTACTCCACCAACACCTTCCGCCTCCTCCTTCTCCACCTCCTCCTTCTCCACCTCCTTCTCCACCTCCTCCTTCTCCTCCTCCTCCTTCTCCACCTCCTCCTTCTCCTCCTCCTTCTCCACCTCCTCCTTCTCCTCCCCCTCCTTCTCCTCCACCTCCTCCTCCCACCCTTCTCTCTTCGTCTTCACAATTTCTCTCTCGTATTTTCTTCCGTGGTTTCAATTCCGTTGGCCAGAGGAGGACGAGTTCGGGCCGGGCTTTTGAAATGGGTTCAAATCGTTCGTTTGTTTCTTTCTTCGTTCATTGAGCTCGTTTCCCTGCCTCGCAGCTGACTCTTCATCGAATCAACGACGTCATCATCATCGTCGTCGTCATCATTGTTGGTCTTTGTTAGTGTTATTGTCTTTTTGTTGGTGTTGGTGTTATTGTTGTTATTGTTACTATTATTGTTATTGTTCTTGTTACTATTGTTATTGTTACGATTGTGCTTTTGTGGTCACTATTAAAACAAAGAAAGCGAAGACGCCGTCACCAACACAAACACCACCAACCAACGACCAATCGTCCATTTCATCCACCTTTCCATCCATTCGACCAAACGTTCGTCTGTCTGTCCATTAAACTAACAACAACAACAACAACAACAACAAACATCGTTATGGCCATCATTATAGCCATGTTATTTAATACCATGGATTATGTGTACGCTTGATTATGTCTCAACAATGCAAAAACAAAAAATGTTATAGATGTGCAACAAAAAAAAAAAAACGATATGAAATGAAATCAAGCAAAAGAAAACAACAATAGCAATAGCAACAAAAACAAAACAACAATAGAAATAGCAATAGCAACAAAAACAAAACAACAATAGCAATAGCAACAAAAACAAAACAACAATAGCAATAGCTACAAAAACAAAACAACAATAGCAATAGCAACAAAAACAAAACAACAATAGCAATAGCAACAAAAACAAAACAACAATAGCAATAGCTACAAAAACAAAACAACAATAGCAATAGCAGCAAAAAACTATTGTACTATATGTATAGCAAAAAAAACAATAGCAATAACAATAACAAAAAAAAAAACCATAACAAAAACCACATGAAGAAAGGTGGTAAAGAAAAACGATCACCAACGATCATTTGCCCTCGATCTTTAATCGAACTCCCATCGAATTCCCATCGGTTCATCCCTGAAATCCAAACGCTTCGCACTCTTTTGCTTTTTCTCTGTCAAAGCAATCGATATTTTTATTGATCAACACCTCGATCAACCGATCGTACGTGATGAAATATACAATAACAAAAAAAAACACTATATTGCGACTTCTTTCGGACCCAACCCATTATCGTCGTCCACAGTCCAGAGCAGAAAACAAACAAATGCCGTTCCGTGTTTTCGTCGATCCTCTGGGGATTCATCTGGAGCATGAAGTGGTGAGAAAAAGTCAAATGATCTCAATCATGATCATCATCATCATGAATGTGGTTTGCTAAAAATAAATGTCAACAACGGCGGTTGGTGGAATCTGTTTTTAAAGTCTGAACTGAAATCAGCATGTGTGCAAATGGAAAACATCTCCGACAGTCGAAACAGTTAATCAGCGGAAATGTGTTTGTGTGAATGAATGAATGGAATGGTATGAAATGAACTCGAGTAAATTTCCCTCGGCCCTTTGTCGGCCTAGAGTCCAGAGTCCAATGTGGCCAACATCTGTTTGTTGGGACGCCCTCCCACAAGGCGTTCAAAAAATTCTTCACTGCAATTCATTTAAGGGTTTCATTTTTCTTCGGTTTCACATTACAATGCGAGATTATTAATTTTTCACAATGATCGTTTCATTTTTTCACAATGATCTTCTCATTTTTTCACAATGATCGTCTCGTTTTTTCACGATGATCTTCTCGTTTTTTCACAATGATCTTTTCGTTTTTTCACGATGATCTTCTCGTTTTTACATAATGATCTTCTCGTTTTTTCACGATGATCTTTTCGTTTTTTCACGATGATCTTCTCGTTTTTTCACAATGATCT
Organism: Coelopa frigida; assembly: GCA_017309665.1. NCBI lineage: Eukaryota > Metazoa > Arthropoda > Insecta > Diptera > Coelopidae > Coelopa > Coelopa frigida. The sequence continues at coordinate 34,906 of JAFDUT010000093.1, read as the reverse complement.
TTTCGTTTTTTCACGATGATCTTCTCATTTTTTCACAATGATCTTTTCGTTTTTTCACGATGATCTTCTCGTTTTTACATAATGATCTTCTCGTTTTTTCACAATGATCTTCTCATTTTTTTACGATGATCGTCGCGTTTTTTCACAATGATCATCTCGTTTTATTGCTTGTAATTACTTTTCGAAATGAAATTACGCAAAAGACTAAAGTCTTCTTAGGTGAAATCACCGCTTGTTTTTCTGTTTTATCCATCGATTTTAACATCTTATATATGCGCATATATTTCCGTTGATCATTTGTAAATTTTAAGGCGTGTTCCGAACTTTGTTCGATTGTCTTCGATCGTTGGCTGTTGGCTTCAGAATATTCGTAATTATAATGAAACAGATGGAAAACAATAAGAAACAAAAAAGTTCTTAACCACAAGAACAAAAAAATAAAGTTCCTAACCAAAACAACAACAAAAAAATAAAGTTCTTAACCACAACAATAACGATAATAATACAAAAACTCACGAGAATAAAAAAAACCAAATAAAAAACTTCATTGGATCAAAAACAAATGTGTTTACAACAACGTCCGATGATTGTTGACAGCGATTGTTTTAAAATTAATTAATCTAATTAAAAATCGAAATTTAATTAATGGGCCAACACTCGATGTTACATGATGACAGTAGCCATAGTAGTAGCCAAAGTCGAGAAAAACCGGTTACTCTAATCGATTTCGATTTGACCACGAAAAATCCCCCAAACGATTCTTACTAAAACGAAACGATTTATATTTTTTGTTTTTTTTTTCTCTTTTCACTGTCAACGATAAAAACACACCCATAAACAATTCAAATGAAAATCCCGTTGACGAAATTCTCGTGACATGTGATCGAGTATTTTTTTTTAATCGAATATTTTTTTTTATTCGAATATTTTTTTTTCGATCGAATAATTTTATTGAATCGAATATTTTTTGTTGTATTGTATATTAAGCCCTTGATCACTTGTTCTAGAAGGCGGCGTCAGACCTCAAAGTGTCGTCTCTCTCACACACCCTCCCAAGACCCTACCAGACCAGACCCGAGCCAGAAACCAGACACCAACCGATAACGTGCTCTAAATTAACTGCGATTAAACTAAATTGTTTGCTCGCCTCTTGTCGGAGTGTAGTTAAGACGTTGTTGTTGTTGTTGTTCATGTTTATTCTATTCAATTTCCATCAAAAGCGACGACGAAACGTGTGCTCTTGGCAATTGTCACATGGATTGTCACACAATAGGCCACACAATAAATCCTCTATATATAGATTCTGACGGTGCTCATTAACCATTTTATTACCAATAACTGCTGACACGCTCCACAATAGTCGCCTCATTTGAATCGAAAATAAATAGCGATGGTGATAATGAAGATTATTTCACCCACAATGAGGTTTTTCCAATGCCTCCCAATGCGAAAGGATATATTTTTTGTCCATTTCCACTAGGGGTTTTCAGAGAACCTTCGAAAATTTTTCTATCTTTTCCTCTCTCACAGACGCTCATGAAAACCCCATCGTTGTTTGCGAACTCTCGGTGACGCGCGCTCACGCTCATTTCCGTTTCCTATCGACGTGCTCGTGATAACGACGACGACGGTTGTAAATGCTTCCATAAATAATTTCCCCCCCCCCCCCCCCCCCTCTCGCTTGGTGGAAGATATTTTACTCGAGTTCTCTTGCGGCGATGATGACAACTTCTGAGTAACGTGACTCAGGCGACTCTGGCGTCTTCTCGATGACTTCTTCGTCTTCTCGATGACTTCTTCATCTTTGTTTCTTTAATCCAAGTCAATCGTCAATAAATTGTTGATTATGTTTTCACGTTGTTGAATTTTCGTGATTAGTCTTTGGCTTTGTGTGAGGGATAAAAAAAACTTTTTAACAAACTACTACAAAGTACAAAGAATATGATAATGCGAATGAAACTAGCAACAACAATGACAAAAGCAACAATAATGACAAATACAACAACAATGATGACAAAAGCAACTACCAATTGAATTATATTTAATTAACACCCACGCCGAATTCACATTCATTGTTCGTCTCATGCAAAGATCTGTGCTTGTGTGTGTATGTGTGTGTGTGTGTGGGTGAGTGGGGCGTGGCAAGGAGCGGGGGCGGCAGAGGCGGAGGCGTTGGTGTGGAGATAACCACGGCGCTCGTGGAACACAATGATGACTACACTGGAGCTCGCCTCACATTCGTTGCATTTAAACTTGACCTCTATTTTCATTTTTTCTACCTTTTGTTTTTTTTTTTTTGTTTGCATCTTCGTTTTTGTCGGGTTTTTCTTCGACTTCGAGCCTGTGTGGGTCTGTGAAACAATTCGCAATTTCGCGATATTTAAGAGAATTCGCCGCACCTATTGGAAACGCTCACAAGTGGGGAAATTCAAAGGCAACCGCTTCGTTTGAATTGATTGCTTTCCACGCTTCCGCAAACTATGGAAATTCCACCGGAGAGTTTTTTTCCATTGATTTTCTCTCATCGAGTATTTTCCATTGATTTTCTCTCATCGAGTATTTTCCATTGATTTTCTCTCATCGAGTATTTTCCATTGATTTTCTCTCTTCGATTGCCAAATTCATGCTGGGGTTCGTGCGTCAGTCGACAAACAGATCCCAAATCGTCGAGAGGGAGCGATAAAAATTCAACGAATTAAAACCAAATAGACAAAACCATCCCAATTCTGGATTCTCTCCTCAGGCGATCCACGATCGTCACTCGTCGTGTTGCGTCAGATCAAATCAATTGAATTAAATCCAATCTGCGACAAGCACAATGCAAACAACCTCTAATAAATATATTATAATGGATTGTCTTCCATAACCGTTGAATGCGAAACAAGACGAAACTATGAGACTCAAGACGACAACAAAATAAAATAAAATGAAATAAAATATAAAAAAAATAAAACGAAAGAAAATAAAATAAAACAAAATATAATCAAAAAAAATATAATAAATAAAAAATAATAATAAAATAAAACAAAATATAATAAACCAAAACAAAATGAAACGAGCCAAAGACAAAACGATGAAATCTATTTGCGAACAATGCAATTTCCGTTGACTCCGTTGAATATTCGAACGATTTGAATATCCGTTGACTTATTATTATTATTATTAGTATTATCATCGTCGTTATATCGTCATCATATTGTTGAGGTTTCAAAATATATTCCCAACTCACGGCAGATCTTTCTTCTGGCACTGGCATGTTTTCAATTAGTAGGTGAGCCATAAATATTAATTGCAAAGGAAACAGAGAGAGAGAAACAAACAAATAAATAAATAAGCAAAAACAACATCCACTGTAATATGAATACAGTGAGTTAGAAATGCATCCGACCGCCCCCAACTTGAAGTGTGCGACGATCTGTGGATCGTGTGGAACGTGCGTTTGGTTTTGTCGAAGGGGAAAGAGGCGGGTACTCGGTACTCATTTCTCGTGTCGAGCTCAGCTGAACGAATTTTCAGTCGATAGAATAAATTATTATTGTGTCTATTTGCCTTTGCAATGAATGCTGCTGGAGAGTTTCGAAACAAAAGATTTTTAACGCTCATAAATCGCGGTATTTACCAGAAACAATCAGATAGATGGATAGAGAGACAGATGGAGATTATGGGGAGTGGTTGCGGTCGCTCTCTCTTAAATCGTATATTGGATTCTCCATGACATTTCCCGGAGAATATAGTTTCAGCCCCGATGACTGTCAGTCACCTCTGACCGTTGCCATCGATAAACCTCCAGCGGCTGGCTGACTTGTCCCACATTTACATTCATATCTCATGCTTCTTCTGCTTCTCTCTCCATCCCTCCCTCTTTGTCTCAAACCCCCCATCTCTCTCCCCGCCTGTCTCTCTCCCTCCCCGTCTTTCTCTCTCTCCTCCCTACCTCCCTCCCTCCCTCTCTCTTTCGGTCGCTTTTCCAAGACCTCGCCCATGGACAATGAACGATCGAGAATCGTGTGGCTTTCGTTCTCGCTCTCTCTGCCCGTGGTCCACGGCATGGAAATCAATTGTTGCTCACTTGTTGTCCATATCTGCTGCAGTCAGTCCACGACGACAAGAGACGACGACGAGAGACGACGACCGCGTCATCATCGTCATCGTCGTCGTCGTCGCGACCCCATTGGAACGCATCCATCTCTCCATCGGTCCCTCCAGCCATCTCTTCATCGGTCCCTCTATCAATCCATACATGGGGTCCGGCCATCGGTCGTAGGTTCAGCGAAAGACAGACAGCCAGATGGATGGACAGACAGTTGGACGGACAGACGATGACCAATTAAATGAACACTGGTTTTCTTTTCATATTGTTTTTGTTATTGTTGTTGTTGTTGTTGTTGTTGTTGTGCTGGTTATTATTGTTGCTATTCTTTATTGTTATTGTTGCTATTGTTGCTATTCTTTATTGTTATTGTTTCATATTTTTCTATTCTTTGTTATTATTGTTGCTGTTGTTTCTATTCTTTGTTGTTATTGTTGCTGTTGTTCCTATTCCTTGTTGTTGTTGCTGTTATTCCTACGCTTATTGTTGTTGTTATTTCCCTTATTGTAGATTATTATAATATTTTCCGATTTACTCTCTTTGGCTCGAGAAAGAAAATAATAAAAACTAATAATTTCTGCTGTTTACAAATTCCGATTTTGATTCCAATGAATTTACATTTAATATCGTTGATTGTTGATTATTTTTGTTGTTTCTGTTATTGTTTTTGTTGTTGTTGTTATTGTTTTTTTTTGTTGTTTCTGTTATTATTGATGTTGTTTTTGTTATTGTTTTTGTTGTTTTTGTTATTATTGATGTTGTTTCTGTTATTATTGATGTTATTCTTATTTTTGTTGTTCATATTTCTGTTGATTTTGTTGTTGTTGTTGTTGTTGTGGTACTCATCCAATATTTATGAGCTTGACACTGGTCTAAGGTCTCTTCGGGCAGGTTCTGCTGCATTTTTTCCAATGTGGACGATAAACAGAGAACGATCGAGTGATACAAACTAGCAAAAGTTAGAAGAAGGTGTGTGAGAGAGAGAGAGAGAGAGAGAGGGAGGAAGTGTGTGAGTGAGAGGGTGTGTGAGAGAGATTGTGTGTGAGTAAGAGAGAAAGAGATACTCATTACCATACCCAATTTGTTTCCAGAATCTCTTTGATTGAATTGAATTCAACGGAAGAAGATCTTCTCTCCATATGAAGTCATTGGAAAACGTGTCCAAAACGGAGATTATGAAAACGTGTCCAAAACTGAAATCATTTGAAGTCATCGATTGAGGAGTCTCGGGGGCAACGGGATCAAGAGGAGGGGGGAAACAATCGATACTCGTCGTTGTTATCGGGAAACTCGATCGATCGACCGACCGACATCGCATGTTGAAGTGATTACAAGACATGGGGTAAATTTAGACAAAGTGGAAGAAAATCAACATGAGAGAAATAATAACAAACAACCAAATAAAGAAATAAATAAATAAATACGTTGAACTAGATTTCGTGGACGAAAATTACCAATAAACACCGAGCGTTGGCCAAGTTAATACCAGTCATCGTAACACTATCAACGATAACAACAAGAAAAACAACCATAAGGCGTAATGTAAGCCAATAGATTGGTTCATATGTGTGTGTGTGTGTGTGCACTTACTTTACGGACAGACAGATGGATGGACAGACAGATGGATGGACAGACAGATGGATGGACAGACAGATGGATGGACAGACAGATGGATGGACAGACAGATGGATGGACAGACAGATGGATGGACAGACAGATGGATGGACAGACAGATGGACGGACGGACAGATGGACAGACAGAAAAATAATATTAGAGTGCACGTGAAAAGTGTGCGAGCAAAAAGAGAAGCAGAAATAAGAGAAATAAAGTAAAGTAAAATAAAACCAAGTGAATAGCATAATAAAGAAGAAAACGAACAAACGTTGACCTGATAACTTTTTGACGCATTTCAACTTGTCGTAAGACAGACATCGAGTGGAAATATACGCATCGACATATATACAAACAAACATTACAAACAGCCCAGACAGACAGACAGACAGACAGACAGACAGATATAATGTAAGAGACAGACAGAGACTTTCATGAACTGAAAACATTTCGTAGAATTTTTCGGTGAAATTTCATGGTATGATTTTCGTATTGGAACAGGTGTGAGAACAGGTTCAAAAATGTATGTCAGACCATGCGAAAAAGGTAGTGGAACATAATAGTAGAAGTACTGAAATTTAGTAGTAGAAGTACTAAAATTTTAGTAGTAGAAGTAATAAAATTTTAGTAGTAGAAGTAGTAAAACTTAGTAGTAGTAGTAGTAGTAAAACTTAGTAAGTTATTTGTTCGACTGTAGGCGTCCACTTCTAAACCCCATCTAAGTATTCTATTAGAATCTCTCGATCGCTTCAGTTTCCACCTCAGTATATTATTTTCATTTTTTATCCCCTTTTTCTTCTTCTTCCCTTCTTTTATTCTCTCCCCTATTATTAGATGAAAATTTCCCTTTTTCTATTGTGTTTTTCTCATTTAACTACGACGTGATTCTGGTTTTCATTTTCCAGCCCACGTTTTTCTAGTTATTTTCAAAGACTTCCGTTCTGGCCACATCCGTTGTTGTTGTTGTTGTTGTTGTTGTTACTGGGATTATGATAGTTGTTATTGTTGGTGGTTGTTATAGTTGTTTTTGTTGTTATAGTTGTTGTTGTTATAGTTGTTATTGTTGGTTGTTATTATAGTAGTTGTTGGTTGTTATTATAGTAGTTGTTGTTGTTGTTTTGAAACGCTCGCTTTTAAAATGAATTTTAATTAACACTCTCCAGTCGAGAGGAAACCAAACCAAGAACGAACTGAGTGGATGAGGATAAATGAGTGTATAGGGAGGAATGAGTGTAAAAGGAAACAGAAGGAGTGAATGGATAAGGAGAAGAGGAGGAGTGAGTGTACAAAGGAAGAAGAGGAAAGAGACTAAAGGAGAAAAATAGCAGTGAGTTTAAAGGAAGAAGAGGAGGGAGTGTAATAGAAGAAAAGGAAGTGATGACGATGAGGGAAGATGAACGAAGCCAGGAACTTATTCTAATCAACAACAGCCACAGGTGTGCATTCACTCGTTGGCCATTAAATCGGATGGAGTTATTATGCACCATGCCATGGACATGGAGACATCATCATCGGAAGTCGCCGTCATCGCATCCGCAACTTGTCGGACAGGCCCAGGTGGAAGTGACAATGGATTGAATTATTAACTGTCTTAAATTGGCATCGGCTTCCTATAATGGGCCCGAAGGAAGGAAATAATATTCTGATATATCCGAGAGATCACAATTAAAGGAAAGTCGACTTGACTTTAAAATTGATCTAACGTTGATATACAATGATATATCTGGTGTAAAATGATATATAATATATGGTATACAATGATATACTATGATGTATGCTAAACAATGATATATTATATTTGATGTACAATGTTATATACTATATGGTATACAATGATATACTATGATGTATGATAAACAATGATATATAATATTTGATATACAATTATATATACTATATGGTATACAATGATATACTATAATGTATGGTAAACAATGATATATAATATTTGATGTACAATGTTATATACTATATGGTATACAATGATATACAATGATATAAAGTTGTATATATAATTGCGATTGTCGACGATCTTCGTTGATCTGTCCATTGCAATTGAAATTATATATCGTTGCGGCTGACAATTAATTGGAATTATTCAAATCCATGTTATTTCAATTTCAAAAAACAAACACGCCCCATTGATGTTTACGTCAAAGGCTTGTCCACAGTCCAGAGGTTGGAAGAAAGATAGTTGAATAGATTCTATTCTATTCCCACATGTTCGTCGTGGAGTGAGGATAGGTCAATATTTCAACATCTTCTCGTCTTCCGTTCTTTTTCCATTATTTTTCTATTTGAATGAAATTTCACTGCTCCGCAAGGTTTCGTTCTACTTGTCTCGATTTGAGTTTCTGTTTGGGTTTTTTTGAGCATTGGCCTGGTTCCGTGGACAAAGAATCCATTTCTTTATTGTTGATGTTGTTGTTGAAGTTAATTGTTGTTGTTGTTGTTTGGTTGTTTGTTGTTGTTGTTGTTGCTTGTTTGCCTAGTGTTTGTTTACACTTTCAACACTTCCAAATGGCACTCGATTCAACTCCATTGACGATACGCTCTGACGACGACGGCGGCGGCGGCGGCGGCGAAGCAGCTCCGGCCTCCATAGGGCAATTAAGAAGCCCACTGAAGAAGGGGCATAACAACAAAAACAACAACAACAAGAACTCCAACAATAACAAGAAAAAACCTAACATCAACAACAATAAAAACCCCTCATCAACAACAACAAAAACCTCTCATCAACAACAACAAAAACCCCTCATCAACAACAAAAGCATAAGCAACGAAAAGAAAGAAAGAACATTTGTTGAATTTGTTTTCCAGCAGCAACAACAATACCTCAAACTACGATGATCACAACAACAATACCTCAAACTACAATGATCATGATCATGATAATGATGATGAGTAACTCTCTCATCATAGCATAATCGTATTTCCTCTTTCCACTGATTTTCTAAACAACAAACCCACTCGAGAACCTGTACCAGAACCAGTTACCAACCACCTCCATGAGAGAGTGTGTGTGTGAGAGTGGCGAGTGTGGCGAGTGTGTTGGTGTGTGAAATGTGTTGGTGTATGTGACTTCCCAAGCATTCCATGGAGACAATTGACTGATGTCTGCCTCCACAAACAAACAGACAGACAGACAGACATAGAGAAAGACAGACAGACAGACAGACAGACATAGAGAAAGACAGACAGACAGACATAGAGACAAACCGCGCTTGAGACTTCGACAACAACTACGACTACGACAACAACAACTACGACGACGAAAACTACTCGATCTGTCTGTCCTCTGTCTGATTTGGTTGACAACTTTTTGAGGTTCGTTAGTGCGCTTCATCTCGTTGTCGCAGTAGATCTCCCATGATCAATATAATTGTTGTTTCTTGATTTCAAAGATTTCCTCCATCTACTTGTGGTCATTGGTCATCTGACTTTGGTCTCGTTGCAGCAGCAACAACAACGGGTTCCCAGCATCTTGGTGGTGGATGTGAAAGAAAACGTTCCACTGCGGGGGATCAACTTTGTACAAGATCTATAATAATTTACAGAAATAAATCCTAACATTTGTCTGATCGATTTTTTTTTTCTCTCTTTTTTCTATTTTCAGAGCGAAGCCTTCACACGATATCTGCATTTGAAAAGGTAACATAAGAATATTCCATATATATATAGTTTGGGGGATGGATATTATTCTAATGAGAATATTGTAATATCCTATCGATGATAAATATCAAAGCATGGGGTCGGAATCGATTGTTTTTCCCAACCAAGAACGGGATCAGAATCGATTTCCGTGGGGTTTCCGGGTCCCATAGACCAAAGAGCAACCATTTGAATAGAGACCGTTATATCCCGAGTATTGAGAAACTTGTTTCGTAATAGCGGCCGCCTGTGTAATGTGAATATGAGGAACTAATAAATAACTCCAATTACTACAAATTATATACTACTTCCATGCGACTTGTATATCAAACGTCTCCCCCTTTCGCCCCTCCCGCTGTGATCATTAAATAGGGTTCAAAGATTATCACCGAAGTTCTGGGAAATTCCACCGAGAATACATTATCACAACTTCCTTCCATCGACTCCATCGTTATTTTTCTACACGAGTCTTCACCTACGCCGTCTGCATTTCATGATCTGTCTGGTGTTATTTTCGGCTGGCTCTCGATCCTCATCTATATTTCATTAGCTCATTATATAATCGATAACCTACCGAGGCATTCCAAACGACGCATGCTTCTCGAGTCTCGTCCGCGTCCGTCTCCAGCGTCCGTCTGCATCGTTTCCAAGTCAAGAATAGAACCATCCAACGTCTAGACGCAGCCATTCTTATATAAGATCCATGGAATTCGTCGATCATTCTAAACTTTTTATGGGTTTCTTTTCCATTCTCTTCTCGTGTCTAGTCGATCTCTTCACCTTTCCCCCCTATCGGCGGTCTTTCTTCACTTTGGTCTTTCGGATCTTTGTGCGAGAGTGAGATCTTGTCTCTAACGACCCCCCCCCCCGGGCCATGGTTTGATCCGGGGCGATCGATGTGAAAACAATGGAATCTTCATACGACTTGGGGCGTATTTTGAAAGTTGAACCAGTCCATGATTGAAATTTGGACTCATTCCATGATTGAAATTTGAACTCATTCCATGATTGAAATTTTAACTTCCTCCATGATTGAAATTTTCATTTCTTCCATGATTGAAATTTTCACTTACTCCATGATTGAAATTTTTGACTTCCTCCATGAATAAAATTTTTACTCACTCTATTATTGAAATTTTCACTTACTCCATGATTGAAATTTTTGACTTCCTCCAACTCGAGCAGACCGAGAGAGTGAAAGGAATACCTGAAGCATAGTCGTCTGTCCTGTTCTGCTGTAGGGTATCCCCGATTCGGATAAGACCTCCAGCTAGAAGTCGTCGTGTTGTTTTATATTCATTTGTGTATAAAAAAAAATCTCTAACCGGCTTTCGTTAACGTTAAAAGCGACGTTTTAAGCTTTTCTCTATTCGTCTTGATTTTGAATTTCAATGAGTTGTTTGATATTTTTAAATAAAATTTAGATAATAATGAAAATAAATCTTGTGTGAAAATTTTAATTGAGCAGGTTAATAATCGAATCCTTAATTGCATGTGTCATAAAAATATCTTCACTTCACATTGAAATAACATAAAAGTTTGTGATTTGAATAATGAATTTGAACTCTGTATAGTTTAATGGATAAATCATATGATATTGAAATTCCTTAAGTTCGTAGGTCGGGAAAATTTCTTTGAAATCCTTAAAAGAGAGTCTTTGCAAATTAGTATTGGTGTTGGTATTCGCGCTCCTTTCGAATGCACTCACGCACACTTCGGAATGCAAAATCATATGAAAATTTCACTTGTGCTTCCGCCGCTTCAGTCGTGGCCCAAAGTAAAAGTTATCGAGCAAGGTCTGACTCTCTCTCGGACTCCCGTCTGTCACGACGACGGTGACGACGGTGACGACGACGGTGACGACGACGACGGTCGACGCAGACGTCAAGAAATGCATTTTGATTTTTCTCTTCTTCGATTTTGGATTTTCGTTTTTCACTTTTTCGGCGATGGTGCGCGAGACGTGCGCGGAGAAATCCGAATTCGAGTCGTCGTCAAAATTCCTCGCCTCCATCAGCAGTGAATGGGAATCAATGTGAAAATAAAAATAAACAATAAACAATAAACAATAAAAATAAACAATACAATACAAACAATACAAATACAAATACGAAACGAGCGAGCGAGCGAGCTATAATCGAATAAATGAAAATTTTTTAATGGGTGACGACATGCATTCACAATTAGTTTATTTAATTATAAGTAGAAGAAATCCAATAAAAATTGAAAAAATAGAAAATAACTCAAAGCTCAAAGCACAAAAAGACGAATGAGAAAATAACGACAACTACAATTACAACAAGTAAAGCGCACTAATTGTTGTTGTGTTCATTGTTTTTTTGTTGTTGTTGTGCTCTGCGTGCGATCGCGATCTCGGCCCATTAGACGGCTCAGCCTTTGGAACAAATAACAACAAAAACGAGTACACACTCCGTTGACGAGTATTTCGGAAATTGGAGAAATACTATATATACGAAATAATATTTCGTATATATTATATGCATGTATATTTGAAATATATCGTCATTAATGTGGTCAGTCAGTCAGTCAGTTGAGCAATAAAGTGGGCAAAACTTCTAAAATGGGGGGGGAGGTAGGGAGAAGTTCTGAGATCTCTCATCCCCATCCCCATCGACTGTGATGATAGCTCGTTGCTCATCATGACATGAGGGTCAAAGGTCAGTCGGCCCTCTTAACGAGCACGAAACAACCCCCATTATTTGGTGGAACTAGAAAAAAAAAAAAAAAATACGTAATCATGTCCAACAACCTGTCGTTAAGACTTAAGTGGAAAAATACTATACTTAGTAATGAAATTCTGAATTAGATGATCGTGTCAAATTAAAGGTAGAATTTTCTATGGAATATGGAGAATTTCGGTTCTTTAATCAACAGTCTTAGGAAGTCGGTTCTTTAATCAACAGTCTTAGGAAGTCGGTTCTTTAATCAACAGTCTTAGGAAGTCGGTTCTGTATACAAGAGTCTTAGGAAGGTTTCTTTATACAAGCGTCTTAGGAAGGTTTCTTTATACAAGAGTCTTAGGAAATTTACTTTATCCAAGAGTAGGAAGTTTACTTTATTCAAATTTAGCGTTGGATTCGTGAACAAGAATTGAGTGGTGGAGTTTGTTAATAAAACTCGATTTAACGATGAAACATAAAATGGAATTTAGAATATTACGACTTTTGTTTTTTGTTTATTTTGGAATATTACGACTCTTGTTTTACCAATGAAAATGGAATTTGGAATATTACGTCTCTTGTTTTACTAATTAAAAGTAAGCAGGATTTTTACTATTCGTGTTGTTGTTGTTGTCGTCGTCACAACAACATTGTTTCTGATCTCATTAATTCCGATCACCATTACGTGTTTACGATTTAAGTGGAAGCTCAGACAGAATTCAGAGCTGACATTTGGTCGTCGTGTCGTGTGAGTAATTTCAACTCAATCCGACCCGACGACGCCGCCACCACCCAGCGCAGCGCCCAGTGATCGTGTGAGAGGCCATGATCTAAGTACGAGCACGATCCAATCGGACGATCGGGGGGGGTGTCAAAGGGATGATCGGAGGGACCGGACCCATTGGAGGAAGGGCGTCCACGAAAGTGTTCAGCCCTGCGTGATCGATAAATACTTCATGTTCTCATTTCGAGTTCGTTTCTCAGTAGTTTTGTGTCGTTTTTGGTTGATGATATTTTACTCGTGATGTTGTTTTTTTACTTTCGATGTTGTTATTTTACTTTCGATGTTGTTTTTTTACTTTTGATGTTGTTGTTTTACTTTTGATGTTGTTATTTTACTCTCGATGTTGTTATTTTACTTTTGAAGTTGTTATTTTACTCTCGATATTGTTATTTTACTTTTGAAGTTGTTATCCCATTTTTTTCTCGATGTTGTTATTTTACTCTCGATGTTGTTATTTTACTCTTGATGTTGTTATTTTTTCTTATTGTTGTCATGCTGTTCCTGCTGTTCCTATCGTTGTTATTATAATTGTTATTGCAGGGAGAACATTATACCTTTTCATTATACTACCTTCACCTAATGTCACTGCTTCTGGTTTCGTGCAATGCTAATGATAGCAACTAATCGTGCTCGTGTCGCTCAGTGACTTTCAATGAAATCGTTACCGCATTTACCAGAAATTATCATTTGAATATTTCGCGTGTCATTTCTTCTATTCATTACTTTCATAATAGAATTTTATTTTCTAATAATTTTTGAAAATATTTCGCCAACATCTCTAGAAGTTTTTTTTTGGTAACAGAAACTTCGTTCATTTCGAGTCGAAGATGACGATTCATTTCAAGTTTGGCTGGGATTTGCTAATTGATGAAGAAGAAGAAGAAGAAGCGGTTTTATTTGAGCGAGCGGTGATTTCAAACACGTGCGAATAAATATACAAACAAACAAACAAACCCACATACATACATTCGACATACATATGTTAGTGTGATGATAAAATTTAACTAATTTATGCTAAAGCCGAAAATAAACATTTAAATTTTGCATTAGTCGAGTTTTCGGCGAAACGGACGTCGACAACGGACGTTAAGCGACGTTGCCACCCATCCACCGATCCATCCATTCACCGATCCATCCATCCATCCATCAATTATAAAAGTAAAGATGATCGAAGAAATGCAAATCGCCGAAGAAGGTGGAGGAGGCGGCGGCGGCGGCTTTTGGCGGGATGCCACGTAATGAGATTGGTCAACAAGCCTAAAAGGTTTCTATCGCACGACAAAAGGTCGCTCCCCCAACCCCCCAACCGAACCCCCGGAATCAAGTGGAAAGATTTTGTTTAAAGATTTTGTTTGACTGCTAAAAGCCCTCGGGCCAGGCGCATTCTCCGGTTTTCTCTTTGTACCATTTAACATATCGAAACGTATAAAAATTATTAAACAAAAAAAAAAAATCCCCTTTTGCCTGATGAATGGAGTGCAAATCGAGAAGGTCTTGGCATCGATCACGTGTCCGGTGGCCAAACAATCCTCCATCTGTCTGTTTGCCTTCGATCGATCCGACGACTCACCGACATTTCGCAACAAGTGCTGATGGGCCGAGTTTGATTTCGGCCACAATCGGGAGGTTTTGTCTTTTGGCTTTGGGCCATGTGACTGCGGCGCTCCAGCCGTTGTTTGCCTTTGGACTCTCTTGGTCGACACTCGATTAAACCCATTTCACCGATTCTTGGTAATTAGATTCCCTTTCCGGCGCTCGCTGTCATGGGAAATGGTTTTATTGATTCAATATACTGCTTTATTATTATTATTTTTTTATTTTTATTTGTTTTATTTTTATTTGTTTTATTTTTATTTGTTTTTATTTTTATTTGTTTTATTTTTATTTGTTTTATTATTTTTTTTGTTTGTATTTGTTTTATTATTATTTGTTTTATTGTTGTTTGTTTCTATTGTTATTTGTGGAAATTATTCAATCAGTCGAATCAGTTCGCTGGGCTTCATTAGTCCGTTGATAATCGATTAAATCCACGGTTTAATGGTTTTTTTTTTCTCCACCGATTGTTGTTGTTGTTGTTGTGGAATTGATATTGTGCTGAAATGAGTATCGAAAACTTCAACTAAGTTCGATAGTTAATTGTTCTTGTTCGTGCCTATCCGCGTGATTCTGTAATTTAACATGATTTCTTGGTTTCACGATGAGTTCGCTGTCGACTGTCGACGGTCGACGTCTGGGGTGCCATCAATAAGTTAATGAATGGAGGGAGGGAATGAATGAATTATCGCTTGATTTGTTCTTTATTCTTTATGCCCGCTGATGAGTTATGCGATTGGGAACTTGATACCCCAACTTATTTGCAATTCATGAATTGACACAATACAATAAAATACAAGATTGTTTATTTTGTACTTTTCAACTGATGATATTGATATATTTTGCACTTTATGATATTTTTTTACTTGCTGATGATATTTTTTTTTACTTCGCAATTGATGATATTTTTTTTTAATTTCTTTTGATATTGTTTTTACTTTGCAATTGATGATATTTGTTTTTCATTTTTCAACTGATGATATATATTTTACTTTTAAACTGATAATATATTTTTATTTTATTTATGTTAATTTTTCTTTCTGTTGATAATTTTGTTTTTCAACTGATGATAGTTTTTTTTCACAATTGATGATATTTTTTTCATTTTTCAGCTGATGATATTTTTTTAATTTTTTAACTGATGATATTTTTTTTTTTTCATTCTTCAACTGATATATTTTTTAATTTTTCAACTCTTGATATATTTTTTATTTTTCAACTGATGATATATTTTTGTATTTTTCAACTGTTGATATATATTTTTTTATTTTCCTAACTGATGATATTTTTTTCATTTTGCAACTGATGATATTATTTTTTTCATTCTTCAACTGATGATATATTTTTTTATTTGTCGACTGATGATATTTTTTTTTTTATTTTTCAACTGACGATATATTTTTTACCTTTCCACCTGATGATCTCTTAATGAGTAATTTCGTATGAATTATCATGTGTTTCACCAGAATCGATTACTACAAAATAATGTCGATATTGTTGAATCGATAAATCGATGAAACAATTGATGGTAATGAAGCAGATTGAGCTGTGTTTACGGTATGGTGAAACAATAAGTTGCAAATGATAATCGCCTAATGCCATTCAACGAGCATTAAAATGTGCAATGCAAACAACAAATCGTCGTTATTGCGAATCGATGAACAAACAAACAAAAAAAACAAATAACAATCACACACACATGGCCATTAGAGGGGTGAGAAGGGGGAAGGGAGGGGTTGGATTTCCTTCGATTTGATTTCGATTCGATTCGATTTCACGGCGTGGTCGTGTGAGGAAGAGAGGGAGATGGAAAGAGAGCGAGAAGGCGAGCGCGCTCCATGTTGAATTGCAATTGAATGGAAATTGAATTGAACGTGAAATGGAATCGAACGTGGAATCGAATCGAACGTGGAATGGAAACGGAATTCAGTTCAATGAAATCAAAGAGCGGAATGGCAAAAATGATTGAATGCTCGATTGGTGTCGAGTTTTGGCGGAGTTTGGCAATAGAAAACGGTGGCAATAGTAAAGACAAAAATAGTGGCAATGGTGGAGCAGAAAATCACTGGCAACAGTGAAGCAGAAAACGGAGGCAACGGCGAAGCTGAAACAAGTGACAACGGTGAACCCAAAAACAGTGGCAACGCCGTGCGAAAGATCACTCTAATAACGAAATAAATGCCACATTTTTTTCCAAACACACTAACACTCACATACAAACAACACACACACACACACACACACACACACACACACACACAAACATAAAGACCATTCCATGCCACTTTTGTTGGGGGAAAAACAAACAAAGAACGCTGGAAAAACTGGCCATTGTTTATGTGTTCATTAGTCCGGAGTCCACGGTTTGTGGACAGAATCGAGTTGGCCTTATTCCGTACCAACCCAAACCCCCCCCCCCCCCCCAACGACCCCCCCCCCACTCACCCCTTCCCCAACGACGACGACGACGACGAGCCCTTGGAGCCTTGGCTCGGTCGAGAGCCTCGTTCGATTCGATTCGATTCGTTCGTTTGGTCTTCGGCCTGTTTGGCATGCAAATATTTAATTGTTACAAATTTTTGTTAGTTACCGAATGAACGAACGAGGACAACAATAATAATAAAAAACAACAACAATAAGAATAACCACAACAATAATAATAACAACAATAACTAAAAAAAAGTAAATAAAAACAACAAAGCGAACAACAACAATAATAATACCAACAATCCAACAAATCCATGGCACAATGGGGCAAAAGTATTGAAATATATAATAAACAATTCAAGTCCAGCCGTTTGTCTATCCAACTGTCTGTCCGTCCATCTGTCTGTCTGTCTATCTGTCTGTCCATCTGTCCGTCCATCTGTCTGTCTGTCTGACCATCTGTCTGTCCGTCTATCCATCTGTCTGTCTGTCTGTCTGTGCACACGGTAAGAAATCGAAGCGTGAGTTGCATATTTTTACGCGTGGACGACGACGACGTCGATCAATCGGCAACGATTTCAGTTTCGGTGCCACCGAAAGCAATGAACGTGATGTGTTGTTGTTGTTGTTTGTCGTTACCGCGACTGGGTCGAGTGGCCGGCCTGCTGCTGTCATACCGTGTCTGCGACAACAATGAGAAGCTAACAACAATGAGCAAGCAGCCAACGACAAGAAATCCATAAGAGAAAACCAATGACCAATTAATTGCACCTCAAGCCAATGGTGGCATGGTGGATGAAAATGGATTGTCATCAATCTCTCATTTGCGCCACTAAATGGAAAATTGATATCGGGCCCAATCGTTGCCCCCTTGTCCCGCCCTCCCCTCATCCTCGTTGCCACCCCATTCGAGTCACACGGCAACGACAACCAAACGGCAAACCAAATATTTTGTATCGAAAAATTCGCGGCAAAAACCTGTTGATCGTGGCTCACAATCTACCTATCTATGTATATGTATATATTGGCAACAACGAAAATGGCCAATTGAAAAGCGTAACAAGTCCGCGGAGTGAACGAAGGAAGGAGCTCGCTTAAGAATTTTCTCACGTCTCACGTTAGGCGGCCAAAACGACAGCAACAAACCGTATAAAATCGTATAGTGGGCCTTCTTTCCCCTCTCACTCTTCACTCCTCCTCCTCACTCCTCACTCCTCTCTCCTCCTCCTCACTCCTCCTCCTCTCTCTTCACTCCTCTCTCCTCCTCCTCACTCCTCTCTCCTCCTCCTAACTCCTCTCTCCTACTCCTCTTAACGTATATTAATAAATGAATTTCGGTTGCCTAACAACAACAATAACAACAACAAACTCGCGGCCAGTTGCGATTTTTTTTTTTAGCCATTGCTCTTAATACTTGATTCAGCAAACGATTGGCAACACCGACGTCGTCGTCGTCGTAGTCGCCGCCGTCACCGCTCACTGACTGCAACATAACCTCGAAGGTTGTTGTTGTTGTTGTATTAGTTGTTGTTGTTGTAATAGTAGTTGTTGTTATTGGTGGCACTCAACTCAACTCAACTCCGCTTCTGGTGGAATTCGAAGCTCGCGCGATGCCTGCTCATGGCTAAAATTGCCTTTCAGCCAGAATCTAAGTCTAATCTAAACGGCTTCTAATGGTGGCAGCAACAACAACAGCAGCAATAAACAGCAGCAACAACCGCAACAACAACAGCCGCAACAGCAACAACACGTTATCGTCGGTTGGATGGTGGTGATGATGGGGGGCGGGGCCAAGGGGGAGGGGGGAGGTTTGGGTTTGGATCCTCCATCGGCCGTCCATCGTTCGCCTGATACGATCGCTGACTTCGGCTTCAGCTTCGGCCAGATCCGAAACGACGACGAGGCTCGCTACAGGTTTTTCACTCAGGTTTTTCGCCGTTGATCCGTCGTCGCTTGACTTTTGGCTTTTTACTGGAAAATTCCATCGTTCGCACCGACGGCGACGACGACGATGACGACAAGAAAAACGACGACGACAAGAACGATTGCGATGACGACAAGAACGATGGCGATGACGACGACGACAAGAACGATGACGACAAGAACGATTGCGATGACGACAAGAACGATGGCGATGACGACAAGAACGACGACGATGACGACGACGACAAGAAAAACGACGACGACGACGACTCCAACCGATCAAGGGTTCGTGTGAATGTGGTTTCGAATCAACATACACACATACACATGTATGTCTGTGTGTTGGTGTATTTTCGTAGTTTTATTAAATTGTAACATCTTCTCGTGATCCGTTCGCCCGAGGCTCGTCGCCTTCATCGTCGGCATCGTCGTCGGCTTCATCGTCGGCATCGTCGTCGGCTTCATCGTCGGCATCGTCGTCGGCTTCATCGTCGGCATCGTCGTCGGCATCCTCGTCGTCGACCTTCGGCTCTGACGATGCTGCCTACGAAGGCGGAAGTTCGGAATTCTGAGTCTGCGGTGGACGTGTCTGGAACTCCTGATGAGCAGGAATGTGATCGAAAAGGAAGGTAGTGAAGGAGGGGACGGAGTGAAGGAGAGGAGGGAGTGAAGGAGAGGAGGGAGTGAAGGAGAGGAGGGAGTCAATGAGGGGAGGGAGTGATGGAGTGGAGGGAGTCAATGAGGGGAAAGGAAAGGAGAAGAATTCGCCAACAATTCCTTGGCAATTAAAATTTATACAGATACAACATTTTTTTCTCCACATTTATTTCTCCACATTTATTTCTCCACATTTATTTCTCCACATTTATTTCTCCCCGTTTATTTCTCCACCGATGATCATTCATTCGATTCGATCCATCAATTTGCATCGCTCGTTTCCTGGTTGTTTTTTTTTTTTTTTTAAAAAAAACTTTATTCTCATGTTTTTGTTGTGACAGTTGGTTGCAGTTATTGTCTGAATTGTCTGGTTGGTTTACTGGAATCACAGTAAATGCTTCCAGTGTCATTAACTCCTGAGATAGGGATTCAGACCCTTCCAGTGAAACAAAAACAAAAGACGCGCAGGTTTTCAAAACCTGAAAAGGTTTTCCAAAATCGTATGAAAATGCAAAAAAAGAAATCGAAGAAATCGCAATAATGTTGATGTTGATGTATTTTTCGTGAACTTTCGCGAAAGCCATGATCGTAAAACAACACGACCAAAAATTGTTTGGCCGAAAGCGCACTTTGGAATGCGGCTCCGATAGGCGATTGGAGGTATGTTAACAATAACAATAACAACAACTTGTACCTCAACAACAACAATAAATACCTCAACAACAATAAATACCTCAACAACAATAACAACTACCTCAACAACAATAACAATCACTAGTACCTCAAAAACAATAACAACTACCTCAACAATAACAATAACAACACATGCAACTACATCCATCGTTGGCGAAGTGCAAGCGATGCCATATCATGCATTCATTCATTTGCCCGCATCACACACCAAAGACGCCAAGTGAAACCCTCTGGCAACACTTCAGCACTCAATCGTGCTGACGGTTTCGCGACCCACGCGTCGTCGTTGCCAATAGAAAGAAATCTCGACCTGTGCAACACGAAGAAGAAGAAGCAGAAGAAGCAGAAGACGAAGAAGAAGAAGAAGAAGCAGAAGACGAAGAAATTCATATTTATTCTCTTTGGTAATTGTTGTATTTCTTTCTTTTTTCGTAATCAAAAAACACTTTGTTGAAAATGTTGTTGTCACTTGGAGCATAAAAAAAAAAAAACGTTTTCCTGCACATCCGTCGTTGTCGTCGTTGTCGTCGTCGTCGCCATCACTCGGTCTGGCAACCCTGTGATTGTCGTTGTTGTTCCTTTCGCCATCAGACGATGTTGTTGTTGTTGTTGTCATCATCGGCCCATCCTCAGTGCATTTGTTGTTATTGTTGCTGTTGTTATTTGTTGTTGTTGTTGCTGTTGTTGTTATTTGTTATTTGTTGTTGTTGCTGTTGTTATTTGTTATTTGTTGTTGTTGTTGTTGTTATTTGTTATTGTCGCTAACTTAATTGTTTCGTCTTTTTCCAGTGCGTTTTGCATTTTTATTGCTCAATTAACCTGCATAGTTTTTACTCTGGTTTTTGTTGTTCTAGTTTTCATTGTTGTTGTAGTTTTCATTGTTGTTGTTTGTCTTTATTGTTGTTTTTATTGGTGTAGTTGTTTTTCTTTACTACCTATTTGAACCGTTTTTTCATCTCATCCTTTTTTACCGTCCTATTGCAATCGCAGCCCAGCCCAGCAACAACATCGCAGTCATTTTTTCTGCTGCTGTTCTTGTTGTTGCTTCAACCATAAATTTCTCGATGCTCTTTTCGAAAGGAATCTTTATTGCTGCCGACGCCGCCGTCGTTGTGTGGACTTTTCAACAGTTGTCATTTGGCTACCGTGGAGCTCAGATAGATCAACATCGTCATCATCATCAACATCCGCATAATCATCATCAACATCACCACCATCATCAATATCACCACCATCATCATCAGCATCATCCTCATAACCACCATCATCACCATCACATCATCACCAAAACAACCATCATCATCATCAACATCACCATAACCACCATCGCCATCATCAGCAGTAGCAACAACAACAACAACAACAACAACTGCTGCTGCCGAATTCGTTCCATTTACCAAAACGTCGTCGTCGTCGTCGATTCGCGTCGTTCGCCGATTGTTTTCTCAAGTGTTTTTCTCTCGCCGCCATTGTTGCTGTTGTTCTCGATTTCATTGTTGTTACTGATGTTGTTGTTGTTGTTGTCGATGTTGTTGTTGTTACTGATGTTGTTGTTGTTGTTGTCGATGTTGTTGTTGCTATTATGATCGGTGTTTCTTTGCCGCTCTGGCTTTAATGCCGAATAAACATTTAATTAATAGTTTCTGGCGTTCGGTGTTAATTGCTTTGTTAATCGCTCTGCAAACACTCAAGCGAAACATATTTTTTCTCAAATTGAACACAACATTTGGCAACGCATTGCCTGAAAGTACCGTTAGCAAACACACGTTGGCTGGCAACACCGAATAAATATTGCATCAGTTTTATTTTGTTGTCTGATATTCGATGTTTTTCTAATTTTTTTCTTTAATAACACCTTTTCGTATCCTTGGCGGCCGATGGTGACCCTGAACAATTTTTTCTAATTTTTCATAATTGATTTTTTAAAATTTTTCATATGTAAATTTTAAATTTTCTCATATTAAATTTTTTTCCAATTTTTCTTATTCCATTTTTTCAAATTTTTTCGTATTCCATTTTTTTTAATTTTTTCGTATTCCATTTTTATCTAATTTTTTCATATTGATTTTTTTCTAATTTGTTCATATTAAATTCTTTTCAATTCAAATTTAACTTTTTCAAATTTAATTTTTTCTTTTTTCTAATTTTCAAATTTTTTTCTAATTTTCATATTCATTTCTTTTCTAATTTGTTATATTCGACTATTTTTTTTTAATATTTTTATATTCGATTTTTTTTTAAATTTTCATTTTATTCAAATTTTTTCATATTTAATTTTTTTTTTAATTTTTCCTTGTTCGATTTTTTGAAATTTTTTCATATTCGACTTTTTCAAATTATTTCCTTGTTCATTTTCTATTTTTTCCTATTTTTTGATATATGATTTGTTTTCTAATTTATCAAATTCGACTATTTTTTTAATGTGTCATATGCGATTATTTTACCAATTTTTGTTCGAAAACACCTTTTCGTATCCTTGGCGGCCGTCGTTAACCCTGAACGCACGTAGAACCCTGATATCGCCACCGATCGGGCCGATAGTGATTGACCCAAAAAAATAAAAAAAAACCAAGTCCATGCCCTTCAATCGATCGGTTCAATGGAAACCGAATTCGAAGACATAAGTATTTTTTTATTATCATTAAATATATAATCAATTACCGGGAAGTGCTGTTCGATGTAATTAATTTTTTCAATCGAACACTCGCTCCGTTCGTTCGTTCGTTCGTTCGTTGTTTGTTATCGGCTTTGAATGAAATCCAACGTCCACTCGGTGGCCGGATCATTACCATATGCCGCCTAGGTCAATCGATTGCACAACCGATGGGCGTGCCAATGGTTTTAATATCCAATTGCTTCATCCGCCCCCGGTCCCTCCTTCCACCTCCTTCCACCGATCATCGATCCACTCGCCAATAACTCGTCAATAACAAAGAGATCTTCAATTGCAAGCGCGTGTTGATGTCGTCTGATCCGGCGTTAATTACAAATTTAGTTGCGCTTGTAAAAAAAACAAACATGGCTAACAACAACAACATGCACTTGCTTGTGCACCTTCGCCCCGTCCCGCGGTTAGAGTTCAGACGTAATTGAGTGAGCCGACGACGACGACAACGACAACGGCGACGACGACGATGATGATTCTGACCCCTTTCAACGGATTAATTATTCCAGTTTAAACCCCTCTCACTCCACCCCTTGTCTAGCATTCGTTTGTCGCCATGTTTTGGCGCCCGAGACAAGGCGAGGTGGAGACATGGAGATATGGAGACATAGAGAGCTCAGGGAACGAAGTGAACCCAACCTCGAACCTGAACCTGAAACTGAATTCGACGACGAATTCGAATCGAAGCCTCCCGAGGAGTTTGGCTTTGACAATGAAAGTCGAGAGATTAATGACCAGACAAAGGAGTTTCGGATATTTTCCGACGTGGATCGGGGAAGGAGGGAGAGAGAGAGAGAGAGAAGGAGAGAGAGAGAGAGGGGGAGAGAGAGGGGGAGAGAAGAGCTAATGGAAATCCCAAACGTCGTCGTCTTTGGCGAGGGTCGGATCGGGTCGGGTCAGGTTCAGATGGAGGAGAAATTAAAAAATTCCCTTTAAAGTGTTGCTCGTGGAATTGGGATGGAAGGTGGATGGAGGGAGAGAGAGAGAGAGGGAGGAAGAGAGAGAGAGGGAAAGAGAGAGAAGGAGGGAGAGAGAAAGAAGGAGGGATGAAGAGAGAGATGGAGAAAAACTGCTAATTGCCATTTGAGTGGTCAATAAAAATCCCAAGACTTCTATTTTAGGAACTTCCCGCTGCATTGGTTGCTAATTCTAAATATAACAGAATTCAATCAAAATCAAATAAATCTCAAATTGAAAATAACACAAATCTTTTGGCATTTGTTCGAGGCGCTAAAATATCTGCGTTTGTTTTGAGTGTCGGCGTATTTTTCCTACTCCGTTTTCATCGTATCGACTGCTAAATGCTCTCGTTAGCAGCACTTAACGATCATTGTTGTTGTTGTTGTTGTTGTCCATGCCGTTATTGTTGTTATTGCTGTTGTTGTTGTTGAGATTTCCTCCTCAGACACTTTACAAAACATTCCGCACTCGATAATCGCGGAAACAATTGTGATTTGTATTCGCATGTGCGAACAAGTCGAGAACGAACTGAGAGAAATTAAACTTCGGGAACTTCAACCTCAAGGATCATCGTTCAATTGAAGGATTCTCGCTCAACTCAAGTTTCTTCGCTCGATTCATGGATATTCGCTCAATTCAAGGATCTTTGCATTCTATTACCTTAGGTAATCCCTACTATTACCAATTCAATCGCGTTATCAGAGGAAGCCAAACCCATCCCAGACATCGTGGTGGTTATTTTTGGCCTACAGCCGACTCATCCCAGCTATAAATAAATTCGGATAAACGCGTTTCTCAACCAACTAACAGCGGTTTCTGCCGGTTCTCCTATCGTTCGAATTCCGGGAATTCGTCGTCGTCGTCGGTGTCGTCGTCAGACAAATGTCACGTTTCACGAGGTGGAAAAACAGATCCCAAATCGCGTCCCAACGATCTCCAGAGAATCATCGAAAACAAAGACTATGTGAATAGAAAATAAAGATTATGTGAATTAAAAATAAAGCCTGTGAATAGAAAACAAAGACTATGCGAATCGAAATTAAAGACTATGTGACTTCAAATCAAAGACTTTGTGAATCAAAATTAAAATACCTTTATCGCAATTTAACAATTGATTAACAAAATTAACAAATCACGGCCTTTTTTCTGTGTCGAACGATAACGAAACCCCAAAACTAAATATAATCATAAATTTTGCAAAAATAAATCCCCGCCATATTCAATCTGGCCGAATACAGTGGAAATCAAGTCAAGAGGTGCTCGAGCGATAATCGTTTGATTAAATTGCCCGCCTGTCATTCACATGACTTCGAGATATTGGTTTCCTTCGCGCGTCTCATCGACGTCTCCGTCTCCGTCGTCATTATCATCATCATCATCGTCGTCGTCGTTGGCTTCATCATCATCATCATCGTCGTCGTTGTGGTCTTCATCATCATCATCGTCGTCGTGGTCTTCATCGAGGAGAAGTTCGATTGCAATTTCACTATTGGCTTTGTTTTGTTAATACCCCAGTGTTTTTTTGCATCAGATATCGACGGTGATAAGATAAACCTCGACTGCCACGAGCTGACACCACCAAAAGCGGTCAGATTGAGGATGGTGGCGAGGTTGAGGGCGGTTTGTCTATCGGCCTTCTCTATGTAAATAGAGGAACGCGACTGCAGCCGGTGCCAATTAAACGGCATCGTTGGAGCTGTCGACTTCCGATGGTCAGTCACGGTAAACGGAAATAGTGGATTTTAATTTCGCGCCGCCTGCTCCAGCCACGAGTGGGGGTTGATTGAACTCGGCTTGCATTTCTTTTTGGTGATTCATCCAATCCACTTGACTCGACTTCGACTCCGACTCGATTTGACTTCGACTTCGACTCGATTTGACTTCGACTCGAATCGACTCCGACTCGACTCGATTTGACTTCGACTCCGATTCGACTCCGACTCCATTCAACGCGATGATGATGATGATGATGATGATGATGGGCATGAACCACGATCGTAGCAGACATTGTACAAGTGTTTTCATTTCATTCTTCCTTCGTCTCGACGGACACCGAACTCCGCGTTTCCTCGTCCATCGTTTCTTCATCGAGATTAAGAAACAACGACGAAATACTCTTTCTTGCACAAAATTCAATTCGATTCGGTTCGACTAGGTTCGATTTGCTGAATGGGATGTTTCGTCAGACGATTAGCGAGATATCGACTCAAATCGACTCGACTCGAAGTTGAAGTTTGAAGCAATTTGGATTTTCAATTAAATTTTGATTGAAAAAAATACAACATTATCTTGTCGTGTTTCGTCGTGTCGATTGATGTTGTTGCGGTATCTTTTTTCGGGGCCGCCTTGGCAACAAATCGGATGGGTCGGATGGAGAGACAGAGAGAGAGAGAGAGATAGATAGACAGATAGAGAGATAGACAGACAGAGTGAGCGATAGACAGGTGGGCTTCCAGAAGTATTGACGTAATCGGACGATGGATAAATAGCTCAACTCGTTGTCGTTTTCTTGTCTAGCGATGGCACATGTCTGTCTGTTATTCTATCTATCTATATGTCTAACTATATGCCTGTCTATCTATATGTCTGTCTGTCTCTCAGTCTCTCTGTGTGTTTGTCTATCTTTCTTTCTTTTATTTGTCGAATGCGATTTGACAACCTTCCGATGACGACAATCGATCACAGAAGGAAGGACAGACGGACGGACGGACGAAGAGGTTTGGGGAGAATAAACTGAGCCGATCTCCTTCACTCTCTCTTTAACCTCCTTCACTCTCTCTTTCCCTCATACACTACCTCTTCCTCTCCTTCACTCTCTCTTTCTCTCATACACTACCTCTTCCTCTCCTTCACTCTCTCTTTCCCTCATACACTACCTTCCTCCCCCCATACCTCATCCCCTTCCGCCATCATTCGCTTCGCACACTCCGAGGTGTGAATTGAATCCGTTCATCGCCGCTTGGTCTGGTCCGATCTCGTTGAGCGTGAAACCCCCAGAATGTGAGGAGTCTCCGGGGTTTCTATTGTTTGGGTCTTCTCCATGTTATTCTCCACCACCACCAGCACCAACAACAACAATTCATCTGAATTCAACAGTTAGCAACCGATGCAGGCCAATTGTTGTTACCACGATCGTTGCTGATGTGAAGTGAAATTCCTTTAATAATATTGACTTTTGCTTTCTTTTCCGTTTCAGATTTTTAAATGTTTTAAATCAACAACAAAAACAACAACAAAAAAAGGCGTAAACACGATCCACAACAACAACAACAACAACAACAAAGACCACAACAACAAGAAAAACTAGAACAACAAAAACAACAAAACAACAACTATTACCAGAAAAACAACAACTATTAATAGAAAAACAACAACTATTACTATAATAAAAAAAAACAACAACAACAAAAGCTATGTCCGTAAAGTCCGTAATTGCTATAGAAATCAACTGAAATTTGCGTGAGCTATTATAATAGATAGTTGGCTAGCAACAACAACAACAACAACAACGCAAACAACAATCGATCGAAAAGACGAAATATTATCACAACAACAACAATACCATCACAACAAATATGGAAAGCACAAGCAGTAGTAGTGGCAACAACAACAACAACACTAACAACAGCAGCAACAACAACAATAGCAATAACACAAATGACCGCAAAAATGATGATTTCGATAATTCCAAAGATGAAGTCGATTTTGCCATCGTCTCGACGAACAATAATAATTACACTAACAATAAAAATGTTGGTAAGAAATTAGTAGAGTATACAACAACAACAATACCAACAACAACAACAACAATACCAACAACAACAGTCAGTGGTGATAACAACAACAGTTGCTCAACAAATGAGAGTCTGATGTCAAAAACCATCACCAAACAACAACAGCAACAACAACAAGAACAATCACAACAACAACAACAACAACAAACACTTCCAGTGCCACCACAAAAAGAGACATCGAGCAACAACAACAGCAACACCCTAAAGAAGAAGAAGAAGACGACGTCAACCGAGGAGGAGAAGAAACCCAGCTCCACCAAGGAACGACTTTCATTGTTCTCATTCAACAAGAAACTCAGTCACAAACAAAGTCCAACAACGACGACCACGACGACGTCAGAGAAGTCGAAGACAACGTCAGAGAAGTCGAAGAACGTGAGCGAATCCTCGGTCGTCCCGGCCACGCCTCCCGCCCCCACTCCCCGACAACATAAGTTCGTCAAGAGCTCCTCGATCGCTCGACTCCTCGGCAACACCTACAATGCCAAGAAGTTCGAGAAGGAGGAACAGAAGCGCTTGGCCAACGATGGCAAATTCAACACTTACGCCGGCCGACGACGTCTCAGCGGCCCGACGCTCGAGCGTTTCCGCTCCAAGGAGGATGGCGACGATGTGACCGGGCTCGGGCCGACGTCGTCACCGGCGCCAGCGACGATGGTGACGCATCAGTTGCGTGATCTTTACGGTGGCAGTCGCAATGATCTGTTGGCTCTCGAGCAGCAGCAACATCATCATCACGGTGATCGACACGCGGACTTTGGGGCGAAGGCGATGCGAACGCTGTCGCGTGGCCTCGGAAAACTCTGGTGGCGTCGCAGTCACAGCGTCGACATCAGCACCCCAGACCCAGAGTTCAAGGTCTCCTATCTGGGTAACGTTCTGACCGGTTGGGCCAAAGGTAAGCAATCGATTTGTTGGTTTGATTTGAATCTATCAATCTAATTGGTGTCCACTTCCAGGTGAAGGTTGTGTGGAGAAGCAGTTGAGCACGTTGTGGCGCAATTACACGCAGAACAATAAGCCCGATGTGATGATGCGCATCAAGGTCTGCGCCTCCGGTCTAAAGGCGACAACGCGTCAACATGGATTGACCGAGTATTGGGCCAATCGGATCACGCACTGTTGTGCACCAAAGAATTATCCGCGTGTCTTCTGCTGGATCTATCGACACGAGGGAAGGAAGCTGAAGCATGAGCTTCGTTGCCATGCGGTGCTCTGCAGCAAGGAGAAGATCGTTCAGGACATTTGCAACACCCTCAAGGTTCGACCAAAGGAATCTCTTCCATCGAACTATTAATTAATCATTTTGATCCTTTGTTTTGCAGGAGAATCTGGAGCGTGCTCTGCGCGAATTTAAACGCGAGAAAATTCTGAAGCAGAACGCTCGTCTCAGTCTCGCGAATGCGGCCTACGAGAATCCGAGTCTGCCGCGTCGGAAGATCCTCCTCAGCGTCGGTGGCAACAACTATCGTCCGCCGTTGGAACGCTCCAAGTCCGCGCCAAAGCTGATGGCCATCGAGGAGGCGATCGGCGAGGAGGATGGCGAAGAAGTCGAAGAGACCAATGAGCCCGAGATGAAGCCGTGCTGCCAGAAGGACTCGCTCTATCCGGCCATGACCCTGGGTCGGCGTCGTTGTCGTCGCGGCCACTCGATTCGTCGCACCGGAAAAGCTCGACCCACATTCTGCGGTCACTTTGCTGCCGAGGCAAATGCGCACAAGGGCGTCGAATGCTGCGGCGGCGGCGGCGGCGGCTCGAAGCATACCAAAGAGAATCAGGAACCGGCGCCGAAGACGACGACGTCGTCGATCGAGGAGGAGAAACAACGTCACAGCTATGGATCGGATGAGTCCGATGACTTCGATAAGCTGCTCAAGTACAACAACTACGATTCGACCAGCTCGTTGGCCAACGAGATCCTCCCTTACTTCGATATGCAACTGCACAAGAAGCCCATCAGCAGTAGCATGGGCAGCCTGGGTGACCTGAAGGATGAGGACGAGGAGGGGGAACCGCTCAGCCTGATGCCGACGATCAACAGCAATCCCAGTGCTCACCCCGATGCCGATTTCTCACTGGATGCGAGTCCAGCGAGCGAAGAAGATCCAGCGGCGCTGGGACTGCGTAGAAACGGCGTCTGCAGCGATGGCGAGGAGGATTATCTCGAGCCCGATGACCTCTACTTCCGACAGGCCTCCATTCTGAATATGCTCCATCGCAATTCGATGCGAAAGATGGCCAACATTTCGTTGAGCAGCGATGAGAGCAGCAGCATCGAAACGAATGGCTCGTTGCCGCTGCAATTCAGCCATCAGGTGCAGTCGTCGATCTCCTCGAATGGATCGTCAACGGTGACGACTGAAGGTCAACAGGGTGCCTCAGTGGGCAAACAACAAGGTCACGCCGTGGACAGCGATGAGGGTTCGATCTCGAGTGGCTGCGAGACCGCGAGCACGGTGACGGCCAATCAGGATGACATCTCGTTGCGCTATCGCCAGAGCAAGCAGCAACAGTTGGAGGAACAGCAACACCAGGCGATGAAGGCGTCTCCCTCCGCCCTCCGCGATGACGTCGGTCCCGAGCTGCTGCTGCTGGAGGAGGAGGATCATCCGGTGGTCAGCGCCGAGGACATCTACCAAAGACTTGAGTCGCGTCTGCACGGACGACACGGCAGCGATGCGACCACATTCAGCAGCTCCAGCTCGATCACCCTGAAGATGGGGGGCGGCGGCGGCGGCGGCGGCTCCTCCTCCTCGCCCACCGCCTCGGTGAAGGGTCTCGAGGGTGGCGGCAACGGCAACAGCAACAACAACAACAACAACAACAACGCCAGCGCACGCAGTCGGAAATCACGTCGACCACCGACGATGATACAATGTGAACAACGCGATGGCGATTCGGATGATTCCGAGTGTAGCGACGAATCGGGCTATGTGGAGTTTCAGGAGCGCGAAGTCAGCGGTGCCAAAGTTATGGCCATGGTTAACCAGCCGTCGGCCAAATCGAAGCCGCTGCCTCCACCGAAGCCAATGCCGCGCAGACTCATTGGAACGACGGGAGCGACGACAGCCGTCTGAGGGACTCAAAGGACGACGACTGGTGCGAGACACACACACACACATAATTCTGCTGATCCAAAAAGAATCGTCACGAACGATGTACAAATTTACGAAGATCGGGCCCCCAACATCACATAAGGGTTGGGGCCCGGAAAATACCAGAGTGCTTACGTGGAACTCGTGGCCAGAGTTCGTGCTTACATAGACAAGCCACACACAGACACACACACACATCACACACGCACACACACACACATTTAATTTGCTTTATTTTATTGTTGTTTTATTTTAGTTTGTAGACTATATTTAAAAGAAAAAAACAAAAAAGCCTTATTATATATTATATACTATTCATTTTTATTGTATATGAGTTAAGAGAAGAATTTATTGTTGCATCTTGTATATGATTCCTCATCCTCATTTTGATTTGCTTCTCACCACCCACTTAACTAGTGAATTTATTGATTGATTTATTGATTGATGGATTGATTTATTGATTGATTGATGGACTGATTGATTGATTAACATGATCGATGATCACGATTCAGTTATTTTATTTTATTTTATTTTATTGTAATGCATCGAAATGCAATCTATCTATCTATCTATCTATCTATTGTATTGTAATACACACACTAAAGTCGATAACAGGAAATTGTTGGTTCTTTTATAGTATTAATTAATTTAGTAATCTAAGTGGAGTCTTTTTTTTTTATCGTCTACCGGAGCCTGCTGAGTTTATCCTTTCGAAATCCCACTCCAAGTGACGACAACTTTTATGCGATTCTATTGGACTTTGTTTGTAACCATGTTAAATAACGTAATTTTATAATATGATAGATGAAGAAACTGAAATAAATGGATATATCTATATATTTGAAAAAGAAAATGGATTGGTTTTCTTTTTGATATCGAGTTGGAAAGGAATTTGAAATAACATCAACAAACGAAACCAAGTTTTGATATTGATACAACTCCTATTTTATTTATCCTGATGGCTCACACACATGTTATATACAAATCGAATAGATGGGATTGATGGGGATCGAGAAGGGAAGAGAGCGATGTCGTCGTCGTCTCACTGGCAGGCGGCCGAGTGGAAGGAGATGGCGCCACGTCGCTGCAACAAACTGCAGACGGTACCGCGGAAATTGCGAATCGAGCTGTCCTGAAGCTGTTGGTTGAAAACCTGAAAAGCGAGACAAAGTGTTTTTAGTGTGTTTGCGTAACCAGAGGAAGATCGTCCCTCGCTCAGGAGAGACAAATAGAGATAAATGCGAGGGGAAGAAATAAATACAAAGGGGAGATAAATGCAAGGGGAAGATAAATATAATGGGAAGATAAATATAATGGGAAGATAATTCTAAAGGGGAGATTAAAGGAACGGGAAGATAAATCCAAAGGGGAGATTAAAGCAACGGGAAGATAAATCCAAAGGGGAGATAAATCCAACGGGAAGATAAATCCAAAGGGGAGATAAATCCAATGGGAAGAAATAAATGCAACAGGGAGATAAATGCAACGAGGAGATAAATCCAACGAACAAATAAATACAACGGGAAGATAAATACAACAGACAGATAAATACAGGAATATAAATACAAGACAACATAACATAAATACAACGGACACATAAATATACGAGGATACGTAAATAAACAAATAAATAAAAACAGGAGTTTACGCAAGCGCCGACTCACATGATCGTAGATAATTGTCGGCACAAATGTGGGCGCGTACGAGTGCGTGATCCGTTCCGCATGCAACTGCAAATAGGTTCCCTTCTCGGTGTCCATGCAATCGCCGATCTCGTCCGAGAGTCCGACCGCGTTGGCGCACTGAAAAAAAGAAAGTAATAGGAATGTATTGATGTGAACATGGTTTTTGTTTAAGCATGGGTTTTTGTTTAGCATGGGTTTTTGTTTAGCTTGGGTTTGGTTTTAGCATGAGTTTGGTTTATAATGAGTTTGGTTTATCATGAGTTTGGTTCATCTTGGGTTTAGTTTATCATGGGTTTAGTTTATCATGGGTTTAGTTTAACATGGGTTTGGTTTATAATGAGCTTGATTTAGCATGAGTTTGGTTCATTATGAGTTTTCTTTAGCATGGATTTTGTTTCTCATGAGTTTGGTTTATAATGATATAGTTTGGTTTTTCATGCGTTTGGTTTTCCATGGGTTTGATTTATCATGACATTGGTTCATCATGAGATTGGTTCATCATTAGGTTTGTTCATCATAGGTTTGAGTTATCATGACTTTAGTTTATCATAGTTTTAGTTTATCATTGCTTTATTTACCTCTTTGATGGAAGACTTCGTCCTCGTCGCCATCTGGCAGAC
Organism: Coelopa frigida; assembly: GCA_017309665.1. Taxonomy (NCBI): domain Eukaryota; kingdom Metazoa; phylum Arthropoda; class Insecta; order Diptera; family Coelopidae; genus Coelopa; species Coelopa frigida. Next base: position 1,973 of record JAFDUT010000093.1, on the reverse strand, counting down.
GGCGAACTTCACCTGGGTCGCCTGATCGGTGGTCTGATGCAAAACACACGATTGCATCCGGTTCCCAAGGCACTCGGCCGGACCATGTTGGCAAAAGAACTGGGCTCCGTTGTGTTGACTCTGAAATTAGCGAAGACTCATTGAGTTATTGAGAAACAGCAAAAAAATGCACACGCTGATGATTAATTGATCTCGGGCAACCGTTGGTTCTTTCGATGGAGGAACCCCAAAAGAGTTTAGAACCAATCTACCATAATCGTGTAATAAATGCTTATTTAATTGCGAAATTAGCGTGACGATTGGAAACACTCCGGCCCTCCGGGTCAGGTGTTGAAACATATACCGAGTGACCTATTAATTTAAACCATGACAAATGCGGAATCCCGGTAACGAAATATTCGCGGTAACGAAATATTCGCGGTAACGAAATCTTCTCGGGGGGGAACCCGCGTTGATTGAAGACGTCTTCTCATCGCATTCCGTACCCCCTTTGTAATTAATTAGCTATGCAAATAAGGATGGAAATTCGTTCCAAATACTCTAGAACTAGCAGAGCCCTCGGAGTTCTTAGTTAATGGCATTATGGTAATGCCCATAGGCAAACGATCTACAGCGTGAGATGTTCTATCCAGAGATCTCAAGACGACTCATAATATCTTGAGCTAATTTTCTCTCGAACTCATAATCACTAGAGCTCATAATCAAGTTCAATATCACTCGATCCCATAATCTCTCGACCTCGATCGTGTTTCTTTACGGTGCGACTTTTTCTCAACCAACCTGCGATTTTCCGAAGGGAACCAACTGGATGTCGATGAAGTCCCGCAGATCATCGTAGGCGGGTCCCAATTGATGAGCCATGAAACGTTCGCTGTCCGGGCAAAGAGATTCGTAGAGCACCAGAACGTTGAGCTGGGCGAGAAAGGGCGACAAAATAAAAAAAGAACATTAACTTGTGAGAAGAAAGAAACCTTAACTAATCTCGTGTTGAAACGTTTCTCGTGTTTAAACGTTTCTCGTGTTTAAACGTTTCTCGTGTTTAAACTTTTCTCGTGTTTAAACTTTTCACGGTGACCTCGTTATGGCCAGAGTAATGTTTGTTTTTTTGGACTCAGTGCTCACCTTTTTGTTATTGTTGTTGTTGTTGTTGTTGATCTGGGCCAATGCAGCTGTGAGACAAATAACAATCCCCAACACAAAAACAAACACCGAGCGAGGTTTGCACATTGTACTGGGTGGCTTTTTAAGAAAACTAGAAAACTTGATTTCGAACACAAAAAAAACAAAGTTTTAGCGATTTTTGAATATTTTTTGTTGTGATATTTTTCGGTGATTTTCGAGATTTTTCGTGATTTTTTCGTAATTTTTTCGTGATTTTTTCGATTTTTTCGTGATTTTTTCGTGATTTTTTCTTGATTTTTTCTTGAATTTTTCTCGTTTTTTTCTCGACTTTTTTTCTAAATTGAGTTTATTCGGGTTTCCCAAAATTGTTTTTTTTACGAAATCAATTTCCGTTTCGTCGTTTCGACTTCCCCTGAGTTCGTTCTTCGCTTTTGGGATTCTGTTGGCCGATTGATTTCCACTCGATCGCGTCCAAGTCCAAGAGCCCAATGTGAGCGGTGCGTGAGTCGTGCTGCCTTCGAAGTCGCAAAGTCTTGATTTCGTTGCTCCGCGTTTCTCGGCTGATTGATCCGGTTTTCTCCGGGGGGGGGGGGGGGGGGAGGTAGGGGGGTGTGGCCAAGAGCAATCAATGACTATAGACGGTTCTTTAACCGCATTCTGTTTCTCTCTCTGTCTGTTGTTGCATCAGTGGACGACAAAGAATCGTTTTCAATTTGGTTGCGTTTTTGAACTCGGTTTGTTTTTCGAAAAAAAAACAACCGTCGACTGCATTCGATCGGACTGTGTGTGTTTGTATGTGAGTGTGTATGTTTATATGTGTGAATGATGACTTTTGTATTGTGTGTTGATTT
>JAFDUT010000092.1:0-70310 GCA_017309665.1 Coelopa frigida | reverse complement strand
TATGTACATATAGCTATTTTAAGTTTGTTATTATTTTATATTTAATTGTTGTTAATGTTCATTTAAATATGTTCATTGTATTTTGGACTTAATGAAGTTCAAAATAACTCTGTTAAATTTATGTAATCAAATTTGCTTATTATTATTTAAATAGATTGCAAATAAAAGAATATTTACAAAAAAAAAAAAAAAATGTACCTGGAAGCTTGGCATTGTTGACACATTTTAACCCAATTTTGCTGTCCTGTTTAATTGAAAGCCAAACGAATCATTGAGTAAGTAAATGTACGTAGCACGTATGCTAGGATGAGCTAAAGAGTGCAAATTTATGAAGACAGTTTTTCGAAAAGAAATGTGGAAATGTGAAAATGGAAATGTCACAATATAATTCAACATTTGAATTTTTAAGAGGTAGAAGTTTCAGTATTAGACTTTTAGGTGATTGAATTAAGTTCTTCAATCATCGTCGGATTTTTGCGCTTGTGCAATTTCCGAAAATTGATTGTGGAAATTTCTTGAATTCTCGACATAGCATCAGCTACAAAATTAAGTTTTCCCGATAAATGCTGGATATCTGTTGTAAACTGTGAAATATACTCCAAATGTCGATATTGTCGAGGAGTTGCCTCTTCTGGCTTTCGTCTAAATACGAAAGTTAGTGGCTTATGATCCGTGAACAACACAAATTTTCGGGCTCCTAAGATATACCTAAAGTATTTTACTGAACTAAATGCTGCTAAAAGTTCTCTGTCATATGTATTGGATTTACTATCCGCTGATGATAATTTTTTGGAAAAAAATGCTAAAGGTCTCCATTCTTGACCTTCACGTTGCTCTAAAACTGTACCAATTGCTGTATCTGAAACTTTGGGACATATTTCAGCTTCAGGATCAGGATGAACAAGTAATGTTGCATTAGCTAAATCTTCCTTGCATTTTTGAAAATCATTTTCTAACTCTGAGGTTCAATTAATAATGCTTTTGTGATATTTTAAATTGCACCTTTTGTAAGATTATTAAGATTAACTTGAGATTAGCACCATCCTGCAAAAATTTACTGTGAAAATTTAGCATGGCTAAGATCAGAAATGTTTGTTGGTTTAGGGAAATCTAAAATGGCTGTGACTTTTGATATCATTGGAGAAATTCCTTCATATGTCATTTTTAGAAATTCAAACAATCCGAAGGGAATAATAATAGCTGTTTTTGGAACATCTTCAGGATTAATTCGAATCTGATACGCTCGGACTAAATCTAATTTTGAAAATATTCTTATGCCTTTAAGATTACTATTTAAATCTGTTATGAATGGTATGGAGTATTTGTCTGGAATAGTTTATTTATTAAGGAAACGATAATCCCCACAAGGTCTCCAATCACCATTGCTTTTAGAAACCATATGAAGAGGATTTGCCCATTGACTCTTTGAGAGTTGAATTATTCTCACATTAACTCACAGTTTCCGAAAATTATTTAAGGATATTTTGAAAAACTGAGTCATCCTTTATGATAGGAGAAATTGAAGGAGAGATAATTTTGGTAAGTTCTGCTGGAGTGGCAACAAAAGTGATTCCATCTACCGAATTTCGATTGCGCCAATCAGGAAGTAAATGAAATAAATTTTAAGAAATCAGATCACAAAATAGGACGAGCAACATCTGCTACTATAAATATCCAACTGAATGAGCGTCTTAAACCAAAATTTAAATAAAGAATTTTTGTTCCAAATGTTTTAATCTCAGTACCATTTGCGGCAAAGAATTTTAATGGCGATTTTGGAAGTTGATCACATCTAACAATTGAGGGTGGAATTACTGATACATCTGCTCCTGTATCAATTAAGAAATTTCGCTTGGAATTTTGATCTTTAACTAAATGGCGGCTTGATGAAGATGCAATTTCGGGTACCGCTTTTCCCGAAACGGTGTTGTTTTTTTGAATCATTATAACTGCATGGTGAAATACACTTCAGTGCTTTGGTGCCAAAACGATTTTTTCGTCCATCTCAAAAACGGCCTTTTTTAAACAATCATTTTGAAAGTAACGATAATATACAAAAGTCTTGTTATTGTGTTTTTTTGTTAAGTATAGATATGGACCAATTTAAATATGTCCAAAAGTTATCGGAAAACCACCAGCAACAATTGAAATTATACAATTGTTTCTGAACAAAATCCTTGATTCTATTTTTTGACCATGTATTTGGAACCAAACCCTCGGTGCCTTTTATACGATTGTGTCACACTCTCTTCTGCGATGTCAGGATAAACGAGTTATTTTAAGATTTAAAAAATTCATTTATTTCAATATTTTTAAGAAACAGTATTATAATAAGAAAATTAATTTAAACGACAATTGAACTCTAAACGTGTCTGCCCTGCTACAGCTCTCATCGACGACTATTCTCTTTCTCCTCCTTCCTCTCATCATGTCAGGGTTGCCTTTCAATGACCCAAATCATTCTCGATTTGATCCTCGTGGTCATCTTCATCTAACTCAGGACAACTGCGACACCACGGTTTCATTTTATCTGATGAATAAATTGATCGAAATCTTCGCGATGTGATCTTTATTACTTGTATATCTTCAATTAGGTATCGGTCGTTTCCAATGACCTTATTGACGACATACGGTACACGGTATTTGGGTTTCATTTTGCGAGACTCGCCAGTTTTCCCCCACTACAACCAAGTCGTTATACGAATATACTTTCGGCGTCAAGTGCTTCCGGTCGAATCGCTGTTTCCATATCTCTCGTTCTTTCTATTGTGAACAGAGTTGTTTGAATGTTTTGAATTGAATGAATTTATTTTCAGTTTTCTCTATACACATAAATACTTATGGCTACTTATGTTTTCTACAAAAAACTAACAAGTGTTTGGACTTCAAGTCTTCAGTCCAACGCCCCCACTAGAATTGAAGTCTTTGACACCCAATTCATTTCGGCACTCTGCAAACTGTTTAACTGCTAATGCCTTCGTTAGAATATCAGCTATCATTTCATCAGTCCCGATGTGCTTAACTTCCAGCGAATTGTTCTTAACAAGGTCTCGAATGAAAATGATGCCTGATGTCAATGTGCTGCGATCTTCCATGGTACATGCTGTTGTGAGCTAAGTCTATCACATTTCGATTATCCGAATGAAGTATCCACGATGATTGTTGCTCCTTTGTGATTTCAGACACCAATGCCAGCCACACGATTTCTTGACATGCTGATGATATGGCCCTGTACTCCGCTTCAGTTGTTGACAATGCCACAGTTGCTTGGCGTTTTGAGTTCCATGCCACACAGCCTCCTTGGTACATAAATGCATATCCAGTTACCGATCTTCTCGTATCTGGATCATTCGCCCAATCAGCATCAGTAAATCCAACGACTTCACCTCTTTATTGTCCTGTGAATTCCATCCTGTAATTTAAAGTTCCTTTTATATACCTGAACACACGTTTCACAGCAATCCAGTGAGCTTTTCCAGGATTCTTCTTAAATTTTGACAAAGCCCCCACTGCAAATGCAATATCTGGTCTGGTGATTTGCGTTGCATATAATAGGCTTCCAATTGCTTCCTGATATGGTACATTTTTCAACAGGTGTACTCACGCTTTTGCAATCCTCCATGTTGAATCTCTTGAGAATTTCCCCACAACTAACGCTCCTGATCAATCCACAACTTTCCATTCTTCCTATCTCTTGTGATTTGCATTCCAAGGATGAAATTTGCTTTCCCCATATCCTGCATTTTGAAACTTTTCTTCAAACTGTTCTTAATCCTTTCCTTATTCTGAGAATCATTTGAGAAAATTAAAATATCATCTACATATATTGCTATGCATATCCTTTTTTCCCCCTTCGACAAAGTAATATATACAGGGATCTTTTACCGATTGCGTCATTCCCAACTTAATGTATCACTTAATTTTTGGTTCCAGCAATGACCTGCTTGTTTTAAACCGTACATAGATTTTCTCAATTTACATATCTTGCCTGGCTCACAGTCAAAACCTTCTGGATTTTCCATGTACATTTCTTCTTTCAACTCACTCTGTTACAACATCCATCTGATCGATTTCCAGGTCATACCTGACTGCCAACGCCAAAAGTAATCGAATTGAAGAATATCGCACTACAGGTGAAAACTTTCTTCGTAGCCAATCCCCTTCCGCTGCGAAAACCCCTAATGACCAATCTTGCTTTAAATCTTTCAATGTTGCCTTCTGAATCTCTCTTCAATTTAAAACACCATTACTTGAAATAACTTTCTTTCATGGAGGCAACTTGCACGATATCCACGTTTGATTCTCCATCATCGATTGATATTCCTCCTCCATTGCTTTCTGCCACAACTCACCTTGTGGGCTCCGCAAAGCTTCTTCAACTGTTTTGGTTCTTCCAATGACGATTCAATACCAACGCTTGCATATCGTTCAACTGGTTTCTTGACTCTTGAAGATCTTCTAAGCTCCGTGCTCTCTGGAACTACGCGAGACTCTTCCGATACAGAAATTATATCCCCCCTCTGCATCCTCGTCATCAGTGAAGAACACTTCATCCTCATCCTCTTCGAAAGTCTCAGGTATCGCGATGACCTTGCATTCATATTCAGGATAAATTTAAAAAATTGAGTTATGTCTCTCTACCTTTTTATCATTGTAGAACTCATTTTCTAGAAATACAGCATTTCTACTTACATTTACAGTTTTGGATCTTGGATCCCAAAATTTATAAGCTTTCGACTCACCACACTATCCAATAAAATATCTTTATTTTTCGATTAGACTGATTCTCCACCATATTTTTGAATTCTTCAAACTTCTTTGGAACCTGATCCTTGGTTTTGATGAAGTATCCAAACACATTCCTGCTAAAATCAAATTTTTACTCACGACAACATCCATTTTGATATTTCCTTTAGCATTTCCACATATTGCTGAATTATTTGCTGTTACGACTTCAAATCCAGGACAATTCTTCAAGCTCTCAAATAAAGAAATATCCCTGCACATGAGATTTTGCTCCTGAGTCGAAAAACCATTCCTCTTCACGGGATTCTCTAGCTGCTAATGCTGCCAATGATGAGTAGTGCGCCTTCTTTCCATTATTATTGCCATCTGGGTTCCTTTTCCATGTCTTCTTGTTTGGACAATTGGCTTTGATATGCCCAACTTCTTGACAATCAAAACACCTAGGACCCTTAGCACTATTCTTCGCATTCCACTTACTTGGTTTTCCAATCATAGCTACCGACTGATTGCTGCTTACGTGCATGTCCTGCAACAACTTCGTCTTCACATAATCTCCTGTGATTTCTACTCCTGAGCTCTCTATTCCCATTATGATTGGTTGATAATATTCAGGAAGTCCTGCCAGCAACAACGTACCAATCCATGCCTCAGATACTTTCAGACCTATATTTGTTAACTTATTTGCATTTAAAATAATTTCATTAACAAATTCTTCCATCGATGCGCAATCCTCCATCCGAGTTGTAATCAGCTTCCTCAAGAGACTTACTCTTCGTGTAATACCGGAATCTTGAAAAGCCCGTTCGAGATTTATCCACACGTCCTTCGCTGTTACCGAACACAGCCAACTTTGGGTCTGGGCCCATAACCTATTGTGAACAGAGTTGTTTGAATGTTTTGAATCGAATGAATTTATTTTCAGTTTCCTCTATACCCATAAATACTTACGGCTACTTATGTTTTCTACAATTAAAACTAACAAGTGTTTGGACTTCAAGTCTTCAGTCCAACACTTTCTGAATGTTAACAAAAGCTTCAGCACGTTTTTCTTGAATTGGTCGCTGATCAGCTTCTTTGACGTCATCATTGATTGCTGCTAATAATTAATTACATTTATTAAATTAAAATCGAAAATATGCGTACAACACAGTACACGAGAAAGAAGTGAAACTTCTGTGGGTATTTAACAGCATGGACTGAATGTCTTTGATTGAAGAATACTAATTAAAATATATCAGGCAGAACTGTATTCAGAATGTCTTGATGATGGCGACATGGCGATTTCAAATCTGCTCTAAACCATAGCCTATCACATACTGAGCAAATACAACCGAATTATTGATGTTTTTTTCCTAAATTCGTCGTGGACTTTTTTATGATGATGGAAATCAGAATATAAACATTCACTATTTTCAGAGTTCCTCGTATCTACGTTAGTTATTGATGTTGATGAACGTTGTGAAGAAGTGGTTGATTATTGGTCAATAATTCTATTCCGCAAAACCGTTTGCCGTATTCTACAATCACAACAACGCTCTGCTGATGTTTAAGCATAATTAATAAGAGAAATCAGTAAATATGTATGAATTTTACTATATTATTGATTGACGAACTTTTTTATTGTTATTTGCTCAATTGAGATACATATGTATGAAGTATTGGAAAATCTGCGTTATTTTGGAGTCACTTCCAGAAGTCCCTCTCCGGTCTATTTCTTTTCGATCCGTTTAAAATTTTTATATACATTTAATGATGATGATTTAATGAAGTGAACACGTGTTCTTTTTGACGTTTCTCATTCATTCATAGAAACTCTACAGCGCGTTGTATGCGCACCTTTATTCGCCAATAAACGCGATAATAATAATAATAAACCCATTGACCAGAGTTTACCCTGTTGGCCTTCCCTGATATTGAAAGAAAAATATGACGAACTGTATTCAACCAAGCATTATTTCGGAATGAAAATTTCCAACGAAAATTTTCATTGTTTATTTTTTTTTTTTAAATTTCTAATGACAATTTCAAAACAAGTATTGCAAATTAAGCTATTTAACAATATTTAACACTCCTTTTGAAATGATATACTCTAATACAACTTTGGTTATCTTTATACATATTGATGTAAAATCTATATTTGTTTTAAAATCTATATTACAAAGAATTTGCAACAAATTCTGCTTCTAAGAAAATATAAATCCGGATGTAGATTTTCGATCCGATTTATCTCCACCCCAATCTGAATGAATGTAGCAACTGAGGGTATTTTTTTCTGTTTTGTTTTCTTCTTATATTAATTATTTGGTGGTAGTTTGACTACTTCCCATGTTTGGTTATCCAGTATCGATTTCATTTCTTTATCTGCAAAAATTTTCCATTTCTTTCATTCCTCCTCCTTAAGGATTGCCATTTCTTTCTACGATTTGGGTTCTGCTATACATGCGAAATGAGTAGTACTTGATTTCTGTTGTTGAATTCTTTCCGATCTGCCTACGGTTGGTTCTACCTCTGTATCTATTAATTCAACATATCCTGATGAATCTGCAGAATCATAAAAATCTAAATATTCAGATATATTATCATTTTCTTCATTTTCCTTTGATAATGATATACTTATTTCTTTAGTTTTATTAATTTTTCTATTCGTTTCTATTTACGATTTTCACAAATTTTAACATCTCTACTAATTACAATAGTATTTGTATCTAGATCTAATATTCTGTAACCTCGACATTTCTATGTCCTAATCTCCTCTGCTATAAATGTACGCATTCATTATTCCTCAAATTTGCAACCTTTTCAGTTTCTTGAATATATATTTCATATAAATTTTTACCCATTTGTCCTAATTCAAATATTGAATTATCCTTTGATAAATAACAGCAATTTGTATTAAATATTATATTGAATCCTTGAAGAACTGCCCGCTTCACTGAAAAAAATTTTTATTTAAGTTTGGAACATACAATACATTTTTCAATCTTATATTGCGATTTCTTTGACCATCCCAGCAATTTAATATCACATATCCTGTACCTTCAGCCATAAGACTATTACCGTCCGCAATACAAACATATGAACTAGCACTCCAATCCATACTTTCAAATATTTGTCGATCGCTGGCCATATGCGACGATGCCCCTCGATTATCCACTTTGTTGCTATTCCAGCTTCACCGCCTTGCAAACAAAGTTCTTACTTATCTCCCGCCATCTTTGTTGACGACTTAAATTTTCTCCTCCATTCCGGACAAATGCTTTTGAAGTGGTGCTCCTTTTTACACCAAAAACACTTGAGGCTGCATACAAGTAGAAATGTAGATCTTTACGTACTTACGAATTTTCGGGAACCAATAAGTTTGTTCGATCCGTTCAATCGTTTTCTCAAGACTGAAGTGTCCCATGTCGTCATGACAAAATTGTGTCACTCTCCATCTAATAGCTTTCGGGACCACGAACTTCAGATCTTGTTTGGTTTTTCGATATAGTCGATGGTTTTGAATCTGGTAATCAAGTTTGAAGTGTGCTATCTGTTCCGATTTGATATCTCCACGAAGTACGGCAATTATTTTCAGCAGTTGAGAATCTTGTAGTTGCATTGTCTGCAATCATTCGTTGACATCAGCAGTTACCTTTAAGATAAATCTCGCGGTGTCCATCTCCGTCGGTGGTTGGTCTGGTGATCGGATTAAGGCATCCACGTGAGCCATTCGATTACCTGGGCGATGAATTGTTTCAAAATCGTATTCTAATAATTTTAGCCATCATCTTGCGATCTATGGTTTTAATTCTTTTTTTGATTTTACGCTGGATATTGCGGCACAGTCAGTTACAAGACGAAATTTCTTTTCTAGAAGATATATTCTAAAACGTTCTAGAACTTCAACAACGGCGAGTAATTCGAGCTCTTGTTCGGTCTCTGTACAATGGCGACTATAATAAAACAACGGCTACCATTGCTTGCCATCGGTCGATTGCAACAACACGCTTGCTAGTCCTAAGCTACTGGCATCAGTATGAATTTCGTGTTGCGCTGAAAAATCATATAATGTTAGTACGGGCTTGTTACATAAAATTTCTTTAAGTTTCATAAAAGCAATTTGTTGATCGTTATCCCATACGAAATTGTTTTCTGAACTATTCTGGAGTAACTGCGTAATCGGTTTTAAAATCTATGAGTAGTCGCATACACATTTTCTGAAGAAGCCGGTTAATCCGAGAAATCGTCGAACTTCAATAATATTTGTCGGTGCTTTAAAATTCTTAATCGCTGTTACTTTGTCGTCTCCAAGTTATATACCGTCTGCATTAATAACGTGACCCATATGTACAATCTCGGTGATCAAAAAATTACACTTTTTGAAACGATTTCGATTAATCGCAATATATGTCCACATTCTTCCAAGAGATTCAAAAATTTATTCAAACGCTGCACACCATCGTTGATCAGCTTCCATTTACGAAATTATTTTGTTCTTGACCGCTTGAAAAGTAGCCGGGGCAAAAACGAGTCCAAAAGACATTTGATTAAATTCGTAGTGGCCATCGGTAGTCACAAACGCTGTATATTGTTTTGATTCAATTTGTGTGCAGTGCTGCTACAACAAATTCCGAGCCGGCAAACCTGAAGGACGTCTACATTATGGAGCTATAGAGTAGAGGTCTCGATTTCTGCCCGCACATGCTCTCTCGACCCGGGCGCCCGGGCCTATTATTCGAGCCGTCGAGCCGATTCGGGCCGTCGAGCCGATTCGGGCCGTCGAGCCGATTCGGGCCGTCGAGCCGATATGAGCCGTCGAGTCTTCGTGGACAAACACAAAGCAGGTAGAGAAGAAAGATCGTGATTTTTTTAAATAATATTTTTTTAAGTGCACTTTCACAATCATTTACGCGCTATTTACATGCGCGCATTATCTATGTAGCCAACTACGCAGATTCATATTCTCATATGAACGCATTTCACGCGTTGCGAAGGGTCATCAAAACCAGGGGTCCGAAAACGTTTTTTTTTTCAAATCTTTCATTAATATTTATCTTTGAAGACAATTTTATATTTATCTTAAACGATAAATATATGTTACGATAAAAAAAATTTTCTCGCAACAGTTCTTCATCGCAAAGATAAACTTTCGTTCACGAACAAAAACCATTTTGTACGCAAACAAATCCTTTTATTTTTTTCGTGAAAATAAAAATACTTGTCGCGAACAAAACAATATCTCTACGCGAACAAGTAATAAATATTGTCGGCGAACAAAGCGTTTTTTCTCCGCAAACAAAACAAAATGTCTACGCGAACATGAAGAAAATATCTTTTGCGATCAAACCTTTTTGTTTTTTTCGCGAAAACGTTTTGTCTCCTCGAAAACGTTTATTCTTCATCTCGAAAACGTTTTTTATCTCTACACGAAAACGTTTTTTATCTCTACACGAAAACGTTTTTTTTCTCTACACGAAAACGTTTTTTTCTCTACCTGAAAACGTTTTCAGAGAATGAATGAAGGAATGGAATTGGTTCGCGATGGTTCTGCGTTTGCCTGTTGTGCTCGTTCTTTGCGATTCGTTAGGTAGGTACGTACGGTATTGGTAAAAAAAATTGAGAACATGTCGAGTGAAGCAAAACAATGAATAATCCTGATCTAACTTAAAGATGGGACGTAAATAGTTATTTGTAGAAATAGAAAAATATGAACTAAACAAATTGTAGATTTTCTTTCAATAAATATTAAAACTGCATTTTGAATTTTTAAGAGCAAAAAGGGTTATATAAATGACATTGAAGTAATGTATGAAGTATTCATTCAAGTTCCTATCCTGCAGGTAGAACTCATTTCGTTGCCAAAAACTGTACCTACACCCACATATCTACCTACCTAACTCACAAGAAATGAGCTCGACCGTTGACCGGCGAATGCAGGACCATCGCGAACAAATTCTTGGAATCATTCATTTGACGCTGAAAACGTTTTCGTGTAGAGAAAAAAAACGTTTTCGTGTAGAGATAAAAAACGTTTTCGTGTAGAGACAAAAAAAGTTTTCACGAAAAAATCGAAAACGTTTTCGCGGAGGACAAACGTTTTCGCGGAGGACAAACGTTTTCGCGGAGAAACCAAAACGTTTTCGAAGTGAAAAAACGTTTGTCGCAAAAGATATTTTTTCTTGTTCGCGCAGAAATATTGTTCTGTTCGCGAAAAGTATTTTTATTTTCTCGATCAAAAAAAAAAAAAGTTTTTGCATAGAAAGAAGTTCTAGTACGCGATCGATGAGAATCTTACATGATAAAAATATTTTTAACTGCTAATGATAAGTTCGACCGCGGACAGAACTTTTTACACGTCGCAAACGATATTAATTTTTTTATTTGCGATGAGAAACAATTGCATCGTTCACGAAAAGAATTAATTTTTCATCATTGATGATAGTTTTTTTATGGTGAAAAACCAAAGATTAGAGTTTTTGAGAGATATTTTACGAACCCTGATCAAAACACATCATCAAACTTATACAGAACAAAGAACCAACAGCTACATGCGCAGGCAGTCAAACAACAAAAACAAAACGAATAGACAAAAAACAAAACAAAACAACACAAATGGTCATAAAACCAAAAGCGACGCACAACGCTCAAAAACCATTCCCTTTCTCTTCTCTACCTGCTTCGTGTTTGACCTCGAAGACTCGACGGCTCGTATCGGTACGACGGCTCGAATAATCGGCCCGGGCCGAGAGAGCATGTGCGGCCAAGACCCGGGCTTTCGGGCATACCCGGGCCGAAAAAAGCCCGGGCATCGAGATCCCATTTCGTTTATTTCACATTGATCACTTAGGACCATTTGTTCGTAGCAAACGAGGCTTTTGCTATTTTTATACCCTACACCCTGTGGGTAAGGGTATATTCATTTTGTCCTTCCGTTTGTAACGCATTAAAGGAGAGGTCGTAGGTATGGAAAAGTATATATATTCTTGATCAGCGTCACCTCCTGAATCGATTTAGCTATGTCCGTCTGTCTGTCTGTCTGTCCGTCTGTCTGTCTGTCTGTGTGTCTGTGTGTCTGTCTGTGGAAATAGATTTTGTGAAGAAACGGTAAGAGATACTGACTTGAAATTTTGGATTTAGTATTTCTATATTAATAAGCTACTTGTATGTAAAAATGGACGTAATCGGTCAACGGACACGCCCACCTCCCATATAAAGCAAAAGGTTTATATGGGATATCTGGTGAACTATGGTATATATCGAGATGAAATTTTGTGTGTGATCATGTTCCACTGATACGAGTTTAAAAGACAAAAATGGAAAACATCGCCCATCGGACACGCCCACCTCCCATATAAAGCAAAAGGTTTATATGGGATATCTGGTGAACTATGGTATATATCGAGATGAAATTTTGTGTGTAATCATGTTCCACTGATACGAGTTTAAAAGGCAAAAATGGAAAACATCGCCCATCGGACACGCCCACCTCCCATATAAAGCAAAAGGTTTATATGGGATATCTGGTGAACTATGGTATATATCGAGATAAAGTTTTGTGTGTGGTCATGTTCCACTCATACGAGTTTACAAGTCAAAAATGGATAACATCGCCCTCCCATATAACGCAAAAGTTGAATATGGTATATATGATAAACTATGGTATATATAGAGATGAATTTTTGCGTCTGATCATGTACCACCGATACCAGTTTACATACTAAAAATTGACAAGCTACAGCTCAAAAGCTACAGCTCAATGTTGGATATGGTAAACCATATAGACAGTTATTAGATTAAATATTGCTACTAAGAGTTCCCAAGAATCAAATGGAAAATATCTCTTATAGGACACGAGCACCTTCCATACAAAATCGTAGATCTACAAGAAATCCAACTACTTTATGGATGTTATTAGCTGATGAAAGGTGGGAGTGAATCCAAGAAGAAAGAGACCACATCCAACTGAACCTCAATGGACGCCCATAAAAATTGATTATATCTTTTCAATATAAACGTAATGAGCAGGTGACGATTGAGAGAATACAATCCCTGCTGATGGGATCACAATCCACAAAAGTCAGGGAGCTACATATTTCCAAATGGCTGTTCATCTTCAAAGTGGAATCAATCACGCGGCACTATATGTTGCTTATAGTAGCGCAGCAAGTACTTCTGGACTTTATATTGTTGAAAATTTCTACCCTCCCAAGTCTGTTGTTGAATCAGATTTTGTCTGCATTGAAATGAACATCTAAAATAGGAAAAGCAACTAAAGGCACATTATGATTTTATGGCACACAAAAAATCATCGATTCAATTATTCTTCCATAAATTGCTGAGCTTTTATTCGCACTTTCAAGATATTAGCAATGGCACAATGCTGCAAACACCAGAACTACTTCGTTTTGTAGAAACATGGGCCCCTATAAGATTCCTAACTTCACTCTTATTCATAGATTAGACAATCGACACAAAAAGGGTATAATCGTGTTTGGAATACGAAAATAGCTTCAAATATATAATTTCTCTTTGAAAGAGGCCACAGTTGTGAAAATCGCACAATGGAGTTAATAGCATTGAAGTGTAATGATGCATTTTCACTAATTATTGATAGAAATTCACTCTTTTTCCTTTAATAAACGTTGTATGCAGGGTGTAGGGTATGTAAACTTCGGCCTGGCCGAAGTTAACAGATTTTGCCTGGGTGGACCAGGCAAACCGGGGGAGCGAAGCGACCCCGGTGCGCTAGTTCAATTTGATGATATCCCATACGAAGGTTTATTGCCAGCTAGTTGCGAAAACTGCTCCTCCATAATTGGCATTGGATAGGGGGCTTTTTCTGTGATCTGATTAATTTGTCGATAATCCGCACAAAGTCGATGTTCGCCGTTCTTTTTCTCTACCAAAACGATTGGGGATGCATATGGAGAATCTGAAACACGAACGATGTCATTATCTAGCAATTTCAGGTTTTAGCGTTTTCAGGTAGCGTTTTCAGGTACTAATTCATCGTCATAAATCAACGTAATAACTTCGATATTGATATTATCGATACGGAAGGTTGCTTTGCTTAAAGCTCAGTAACATCATTATCTTTAAAATTTGTAGATTTTCGCATATCGATGTTTTCCATCCAACAATCATCTCCTTCGATAACCAAACGCTTTCCAACATGACAGAGTACATCTTTTCCGAGCAGTACGTTTTCAGGTACTAATTCATCGTCATAAATCAACGTAATAACTTCGATATTGATATTATCGATACGGAAGGTTGCTTTGAGTTTACTGGTACAGACGTAATCTGCTCCAGCAAATTCTTTAAGAACTGTTGCACATTCGATTAAGGTGCCGATAATGTTAGTAAATGATTTACGGATTAGAGTACGATTACTACCGGGATCTACATGACATTGTTTCATTTCCATTGACGTGTATTTGTTTCAAAATAAAATTATCTATCTATACTAATACATATCTAAAAGAAGGTTGTATGTTCGACTACAAAAATCAGCTAAACTGGTTAGCCACCATATCAGAATAGGACATAGGCTATATAAATTTAACATTAACCATGGAGGGATTTAATTAAAATTAAAGAGATTTTTCCATACAAAATTCTCTCTCTCATATTTCGTTGTCATGGTTTCTGAATTATTATTTTTTGTTTGAGAAAAAATTCAATATTTTAATTTGTTTACAAATTAATCCAGAAGTCATGTTCTCTCTATCGGTCGAATTCAATGTCAACTCGAATACACTTCCAAAATTCAAACTGACAATGAAATATTATGGGGTTATTACACGGTACATCATGATCACACATCATTTCGTGTATGCGTTGATTTCATTTTGCGCTACACGTTTCAATCATTTGTATGATCACGTCAGATGTTCTCGTTTTTATAAATTTTGTCTCATTTATTGTCCAAAAAACAGGTGTTTTTCGTGTGAGGTCACATTGGCGATTTGTTTCAAATCAAAATTTGATGTTTATAAAATTAAATATTCAAATTATAAAATTAAATATTTTTTGATAAATGAGAGCAAAATTGTACTAGAACTACACATAGCTAGCGAAATGAGCGTAAAAACTAGCGCACCGGGGTCGCTTCGCTCCCCCGGTTTGCCTGGTCTACCCAGGCAAAATCTGTTAACTTCGGCCAGGCCGAAGTTTACATACCCTACACCCTGCATATAACGTTTATTAAAGGAAAAACAGTGCATTTCTATCAATAATTAGTGAAAATTCATCATTAATGCAATGCAGACAAAATCTGATTCAACAATAGACTTGGGAGGATTGAAATTTTCAACAATATAAAGTCCAGAAGTACTTGCTGCGCTACTATAAGCAACATATATTGCCGCGCGACTGATTCCACTTGGAAGATGAACAGCCATTTGGAAATATGTAGCTCCCTGACTTTTGTGGATTGTGATCCCTTCAGCAGGTACAATTGGAAATTGTATTCTCTCAATCGTCACCTGCTCATTACGTTTATATTGAAAGGATATAATCAATTTTTTATGATTTTTTACTCCCACCTTTCATCAGCCAATAACATCCATAAAGTAGTTGGATTTCTTGTAGATCTACGATTTTGTATGGAAGGTGCTCGTGTCCTATAAGAGATATTTTCCATTTGATTCTTGGGAACTCTTGGTAGCAATATTTAATCCAATAACTGTCTATATGGTTTACCATATCCAACATTGAGCTGTTGCTTTGAAGCTGAGCTGTAGCTTGTCAATTTTTAGCATGTAAACTCGTATCGGTGGCACATGATCAGACGCAAAATTTTATCTCGATATATACTATAGCTCACCAGATACCCCATATACACCTTTTGCTTTATATGGGAGGTGAGCGTGTCCGATGGGCGATGTTTTCCATTTCTGCCTTTTAAACTCGTATCAGTGGAACATGATCACACACAAAATTTCATCTCGATATATACCATAGTTCACCAGATATCCCATATAAACCTTTTGCTTTATATGGGAGGTGGGCGTGTCCGATGGGCGATGTTTTCCATTTTTGTCTTTTAAACTCGTATCAGTGGTACATGATCACACACAAAATTTCATCTCGATATATACCATAGTTCACCAGATATCCCATATAAACCTTTTGCTTTATGTGGGAGGTGGGCGTGTCCGTTGACCGATTACGCCCATTTTTACATACAAGTAGCTTATAAATATAGAAATACTAAATCCAAATACAATTTCAAGTCAGTATCTCTTACCGTTTCTTCACAAAATCTATTTCCACAGACAGACACACAGACACACAGACAGACAGACAGACGGACATAGCTAAATCGATTCAGGAGGTGACGCTGATCAAGAATATATATACTTTTCCATACCTACGACCTCTCCTTTAATGCGTTACAAACGGAAGGACAAAATGAATATACCCTTACCCACAGGGTGTAGGGTATAATGAGAGCGAGAGAACAATGATCAGAGCAAAATATCAAAAATTTAGATTTTTTCTCCGTGATTTTGTGATCATGTTCTGTGCGACGCATATGTTCATAGATGTTTTCTCTCAATTTCACGAATACAATGATGATGATTAGACCTCGACTTTTGCATATTTGCATATTATTGTAGGACTGAGATAGGAAAAATCTGATAATACCAAAGTTCGTTTCATTGAAAATACAGTTGAAAACGATGTGCATATTTAAAATTTTTTAGCATATTTGAATAAAATGCTATGCATATGCATATATGCTAAATATATGCAAAATATATGCAATATATGCAAAATATATGCAAAATATGTAATAAATTCCCATATATAAAAAGTACATAAAAATAATACAAAACCGATTTAGAGGGTAGTAATTGAAAGTTTATTAAATATAGTTAAACTATATTATTATTATTGCATTATTCACCTGTTCCAACTGTTTACATGACAATAAAAATGAGCACGAAGACTCATTTTCGCTCAATATTCCTATAATCAAATTCGCGACATATCGCCCTTGCGTGCGTGGTTTCATTCACTGATATTTTTTTAATTTTTTTATATTAATTAAATTTTTTTAATTGACTGTTGGTAGCTCTTTCTGAGAGTACTTTCATCAGGAATTTGTTGACCTGTATATTTTTTAAAAAAATTATTAAATGTAGCATTGCTATGCACATTCCATGGAATATTTCCTGCAACCAAAGCTGTACATAAATCCATTTTAAATTCATTATAGGAATTGTCGCAAAAGTTGCTGGACGCGTTGCTAGAAGGATGCGCATTTTTGTCGTTATTATTATGGGATGCTTTTGCCCTTCTGTGAAGTGCAGTAGCAAAATGCTGCTGCAATTGAAATTTTTTTCCGCAAATAATCTAAATTATTAAAAACATTAAAACATACATTTAATTTATCAATCTGGCTTTTAATTTCACCTTTTTGTCACATATTGTACAAATGATACAGTTTTCATACATTTTAAAAGATTTTTCGGGAAGGCTGTTAAACCATTTCCCGATTTTGATATTTTTCTTATTATTGTTAATTTTAGACATTTCACTATACTACACAAATGAAAATCGCTAAAGAAATAATAAAATACCGGATGAAAATTTTCAATAAAAACTCTAGAAACGATGACTGATAAGTGAACATTTGTTTCATATAGAAAAATTTTTCAATATAAAAAACAACAGGCACAAAGAAACTGCAAGTGTTAGGTGGAATGTGATATAGTACAAGTAGCAGATATTTGATATTCTAAAAATTTAACAATTCGAAATCAATTTTTTTGATGAAATGCGTTTGCATATATTTTGCATATTTTGCATATATTTTGCATATTTTTGGCATATATTTTGCATATTTTCGATATGCAACACAATTTGTTATATTTGAACGATAAAACGTCTAGATACCATGTTTGGTTTCAATCTGCTGAAAAATACGGAAATATGCAAAATCCGAGGTCTAATGATGATGTACATCATGATGTACCGTGTAAAAACACCATTAACGTTTTTAAAAATTAATCAAAATTGTATAAAATTGTTTTGGGAAAAAATGAAAATTCAAGACGAAAATTCATGAATTTCTTCAAGACGAGTTAAATGCAAGATATTTGAAAATTTCTACATAACCAATGACAATTTTATAGCTTTAATTATCATATTCGTAATTGCTAAATCTAGCCAAAGATTTCGAAATTAAATTATAGAAATTTCATACATTTTTTAAACATTGAGCAATTTTATTTTGACAAATTTATTTTTTTAATTAATTGACATTTTGACAGATTTTAATTAATTGTACTCATATTTTTTAATTTTAAATGAGAGTATATTTTTAGGACTCCGTCGCTCATAACACAACATTGCCAACTGCATGGATACATTAGGGATAAAAAAAATTTCAAAAATATTTTCAAAATACGTTATGAAATGAAATTTTCTAGGATTAGGAATGCAATGATAATAATGATAGATGTAATATTCTTTTCATAAGATAAGGAAGAAAGAAAGTTGCTTTTCTAACTTTTTTGTAACGTTTAACCATATAAAATGTTTTGTAGTCTTTTTTTATGCTTTGAACTGTAGAAAACTGCTATCGCTAGTTATTGAATTATTGAATTTTCGCTTCGCTCCCCCGGTTTGCCTGGTCTACCCAGGCAAAATCTGTTAACTTCGGCCAGGCCGAAGTTTACATACCCTACACCCTGCATATAACGTTTATTAAAGGAAAAACAGTGCATTTCTATCAATAATTAGTGAAAATTCATCATTAATGCAATGCAGACAAAATCTGATTCAACAATAGACTTGGGAGGATTGAAATTTTCAACAATATAAAGTCCAGAAGTACTTGCTGCGCTACTATAAGCAACATATATTGCCGCGCGACTGATTCCACTTGGAAGATGAACAGCCATTTGGAAATATGTAGCTCCCTGACTTTTGTGGATTGTGATCCCTTCAGCAGGTACAATTGGAAATTGTATTCTCTCAATCGTCACCTGCTCATTACGTTTATATTGAAAGGATATAATCAATTTTTTATGATTTTTTACTCCCACCTTTCATCAGCCAATAACATCCATAAAGTAGTTGGATTTCTTGTAGATCTACGATTTTGTATGGAAGGTGCTCGTGTCCTATAAGAGATATTTTCCATTTGATTCTTGGGAACTCTTCTATCTGTCTATATGGTTTACCATATCCAACATTGAGCTGTTGCTTTGAAGCTGAGCTGTAGCTTGTCAATTTTTAGCATGTAAACTCGTATCGGTGGCACATGATCAGACGCAAAATTTTATCTCGATATATACTATAGCTCACCAGATACCCCATATACACCTTTTGCTTTATATGGGAGGTGAGCGTGTCCGATGGGCGATGTTTTCCATTTCTGCCTTTTAAACTCGTATCAGTGGAACATGATCACACACAAAATTTCATCTCGATATATACCATAGTTCACCAGATATCCCATATAAACCTTTTGCTTTATATGGGAGGTGGGCGTGTCCGATGGGCGATGTTTTCCATTTTTGTCTTTTAAACTCGTATCAGTGGTACATGATCACACACAAAATTTCATCTCGATATATACCATAGTTCACCAGATATCCCATATAAACCTTTTGCTTTATGTGGGAGGTGGGCGTGTCCGTTGACCCATTACGCCCATTTTTACATACAAGTAGCTTATAAATATAGAAATACTAAATCCAAATACAATTTCAAGTCAGTATCTCTTACCGTTTCTTCACAAAATCTATTTCCACAGACAGACACACAGACACACAGACAGACAGACAGACGGACATAGCTAAATCGATTCAGGAGGTGACGCTGATCAAGAATATATATACTTTTCCATACCTACGACCTCTCCTTTAATGCGTTACAAACGGAAGGACAAAATGAATATACCCTTACCCACAGGGTGTAGGGTATAATGAGAGCGAGAGAACAATGATCAGAGCAAAATATCAAAAAATTTAGATTTTTTCTCCGTGATTTTGTGATCATGTTCTGTGCGACGCATATGTTCATAGATGTTTTCTCTCAATTTCACGAATACAATGATGATGATTAGACCTCGACTTTTGCATATTTGCATATTATTGTAGGACTGAGATAGGAAAAATCTGATAATACCAAAGTTCGTTTCATTGAAAATACAGTTGAAAACGATGTGCATATTTAAAATTTTTTAGCATATTTGAATAAAATGCTATGCATATGCATATATGCTAAATATATGCAAAATATATGCAATATATGCAAAATATATGCAAAATATGTAATAAATTCCCATATATAAAAAGTACATAAAAATAATACAAAACCGATTTAGAGGGTAGTAATTGAAAGTTTATTAAATATAGTTAAACTATATTATTATTATTGCATTATTCACCTGTTCCAACTGTTTACATGACAATAAAAATGAGCACGAAGACTCATTTTCGCTCAATATTCCTATAATCAAATTCGCGACATATCGCCCTTGCGTGCGTGGTTTCATTCACTGATATTTTTTTAATTTTTTTATATTAATTAAATTTTTTTAATTGACTGTTGGTAGCTCTTTCTGAGAGTACTTTCATCAGGAATTTGTTGACCTGTATATTTTTTAAAAAAATTATTAAATGTAGCATTGCTATGCACATTCCATGGAATATTTCCTGCAACCAAAGCTGTACATAAATCCATTTTAAATTCATTATAGGAATTGTCGCAAAAGTTGCTGGACGCGTTGCTAGAAGGATGCGCATTTTTGTCGTTATTATTATGGGATGCTTTTGCCCTTCTGTGAAGTGCAGTAGCAAAATGCTGCTGCAATTGAAATTTTTTTCCGCAAATAATCTAAATTATTAAAAACATTAAAACATACATTTAATTTATCAATCTGGCTTTTAATTTCACCTTTTTGTCACATATTGTACAAATGATACAGTTTTCATACATTTTAAAAGATTTTTCGGGAAGGCTGTTAAACCATTTCCCGATTTTGATATTTTTCTTATTATTGTTAATTTTAGACATTTCACTATACTACACAAATGAAAATCGCTAAAGAAATAATAAAATACCGGATGAAAATTTTCAATAAAAACTCTAGAAACGATGACTGATAAGTGAACATTTGTTTCATATAGAAAAATTTTTCAATATAAAAAACAACAGGCACAAAGAAACTGCAAGTGTTAGGTGGAATGTGATATAGTACAAGTAGCAGATATTTGATATTCTAAAAATTTAACAATTCGAAATCAATTTTTTTGATGAAATGCGTTTGCATATATTTTGCATATTTTGCATATATTTTGCATATTTTTGGCATATATTTTGCATATTTTCGATATGCAACACAATTTGTTATATTTGAACGATAAAACGTCTAGATACCATGTTTGGTTTCAATCTGCTGAAAAATACGGAAATATGCAAAATCCGAGGTCTAATGATGATGTACATCATGATGTACCGTGTAAAAACACCATTAACGTTTTTAAAAATTAATCAAAATTGTATAAAATTGTTTTGGGAAAAAATGAAAATTCAAGACGAAAATTCATGAATTTCTTCAAGACGAGTTAAATGCAAGATATTTGAAAATTTCTACATAACCAATGACAATTTTATAGCTTTAATTATCATATTCGTAATTGCTAAATCTAGCCAAAGATTTCGAAATTAAATTATAGAAATTTCATACATTTTTTAAACATTGAGCAATTTTATTTTGACAAATTTATTTTTTTAATTAATTGACATTTTGACAGATTTTAATTAATTGTACTCATATTTTTTAATTTTAAATGAGAGTATATTTTTAGGACTCCGTCGCTCATAACACAACATTGCCAACTGCATGGATACATTAGGGATAAAAAAAATTTCAAAAATATTTTCAAAATACGTTATGAAATGAAATTTTCTAGGATTAGGAATGCAATGATAATAATGATAGATGTAATATTCTTTTCATAAGATAAGGAAGAAAGAAAGTTGCTTTTCTAACTTTTTTGTAACGTTTAACCATATAAAATGTTTTGTAGTCTTTTTTTATGCTTTGAACTGTAGAAAACTGCTATCGCTAGTTATTGAATTTTGGATGAGAAGTCATTATTCATGGAAGTCATCAAACATGGAATACATTCCGGATATATTCTCTGCCCGCAGCTGATTCGCCGCTTTTGTGTCTTCTTTCCATTTTTTACCATCGTTTTTATTTTAATTTTATTTTTCAAAAAATTATATTCTAAATTTAAGTACATTTTTCAATTTTTTCGGTGATTTTAAGATTTATTATCCATCTGCAAAGTATCTGATCGTTTAGCGTATGACCATTTTAATTCAAGTGACGCAAAAATGGCTTATTTGTACAGATGCAAAAAAGGACAAAAAAATAGAAATGTTACGAAATATTTTTCATAATTGAGTTGGCCATACCAGCGACTTTAGGTTTGATGGCATAGACGATGGGGGGTCGTGATTCATTGGCTAAGTGCGTAGCTTACGAGCCATCGGAGACGCGGTTCGACTCCCAGCTCAATCAATATCAATTTTTCTTTGCAGAACCACAACCCTGTTAAAACAGCTTTAACTAAATTAAACACAACTAATAACTGAATTGTCAGATCTGATGAATTTTGCAACTAATTATTGTTCTTGGAAGAAGGAACACCAATAGAAACACCCTTCAATATTTTGGACAATTCTGGAAGCAATTTTTAAAGCCAATGTCTTATAAATAACATAATTTGTATTTGAAACACGCAGAATAATATATTTCAAAAATTATATTATTTCCAATATAATTTCATTGGATTCGAAACATACTTATATGTATATCACGTAAATAGACATTGCGAAGCAGCGTGTATTTACTAGTTGTTAATATTTTTGTCCAGTACAATTTCTTCTTTGTTGACGTTTGACTTCGATTTTGTTTCGGTGGAATCATTATTTCTGTTTGGGCAATGCGCTGTCATGTGTGTTGTGCAACAGTCTCTTCGTTGGGGCTCCGGACATTTGACAGAATAATGTCCAAATTTAAAACAATTGTAACATTTTATTTTATCCTATTTATTATCAACTGGCTTTTCCTTAGAAGGTACGGAATTCGAAGAACTATTTACTTGAGGTACATATTTCGGCTTATTCAGTGACGTGGCATATTTTATTTCGATATAACTGCAGTAATTTATAATGTCGCGAAGTAACTCGTTACAGTGATTGTATTCGTTAGATATTTTCTTTCGTAAATCGGGTTCATTAATTCCATTAACAATATGTCTCGCAATAGCAGAATCAGACAGTGCGCCATTTGCACCAAGAGCGACCATTCTGTATAAATATTCTTGTGCCGAATCGTGATTTTGGTGACGCGATCGAGCCATTTTTATATGGATGTCAGCGAATTGCGACCATGTTACGAAGACTTCTTGTAACGAATCTAGCAAATAGTCTTGAAATTTTTGTTGCACAGCGAAAACAACAATTGACTCATACTATTTGTAAACGTTTTTTAAGCTTTCGATGCGTTTAACAAACTGATGGGAGTTCAACGAGTTACTGGGTGACGGATTGTATTCGGACAAAAGTTCTATGACATCTCGAATATTGTTATACGGATTATTGGATGTTGGAGCTTGTGGATTATTGTATGTTGGAGCTTGTGTCATTAGATAGTTGTTTGGTATATACCAGTGTTCTCGATTGTTCGGGTATTGAGCAGTCCGAACAGTCCGGACTACTCGGACCTTGTCCGAGCCGGCTCGGACCTTTGAGCATGCTCGAGCCTTTGAGAGTGTGAATCTTCGCATTTGGCTGCGTAGATTGATGATGCGCGAATATGAATGGACGCGTGAAGGGATTATATGCACCTGATTATTACACTTAGAAAAATTGAAATGTTTCATAAATCCTTTGTTATTTAAGATTTTATTCATGTGAAATACAATAAACTGTTATGAACATCCATTGAAAAATATTGCAAAGATCGGATGGCACTAAGAATTTAATGGTCTTCAGTCCTCTTATTTTTTGAAGTCATAAACATTGAGCACCAGAATGATACTGCATCAAAATAAAGTCCACTTAAGTTAACAAAAATAAAGTGTTTTTTTATTCAATATCTATGTATATTCAGCTTTCTTGGTTGAATATTATAGCAACAAAGATCTAATTTTAAAAAATTACACTTTCGTTTTTTAATAAAAATATAATCTTAAATTAATAAGGTATGGTCTGAAAATTTAAAATTTTTCTAAGTGTAATAATCAGGTGCATATAATCCCTTCACTCGTCCATTCATATTCGCACATCATCAATCTACGGAGCTAAATGCGAAGATTCATCCAAGCACATGTATACATACAAAGCAACGAACCAACAACAACTCCACGCGTCGCGCAGTCAAAAAACACAAACAAAGCAAATACACAAAAAACGCATAGAATCCAAATACACAAACAACACAAATGGCCATAAATCATAATGGGGTTGTTACACGGTACATCATGATCACAGATCATTTCGTGTCTGTGTGGATCGCAGTTTGCCATACACGGTTCAATCTTTTGCCTGATCATATCAGCTGTTCATAATTTTTGGCTCTTCGGCTGACGTTCTGCTGTAAAAATCTGTTTGGTTTCTGTTGTCCGTGTTTGGCGCTATTTTTGGTGTGACGTCATGTATTTTTTGTCATGAAATTTTGTGTGCAATTGCATTTAATATTTTGCAGAATAACACCACAAAGAGAAATATGTGATTTTGGGTGAAAAAAATGCACTAGAAAGGCAGAAAACAATGGATAAAAGTTCCATATTTTTGACATAAAATGTTAAAACGACCATATGTTAGCAAAATTGTACTAAATTGTAGAAGAATAGGCACATTGAGAGCGAGAAGAGAGTAAAACTGACAGCGAGAGAACAATGATCAGAGCAAAATATCAAAAAATTTAGATTTTTTCTCTGGGATCTTGCGATCATCATCTGTGTGACGCATACATAGATTTTTTCTCTCAATTTCTCTAACACATTGATGATGATGTACATCAAGATGTATCGTGTAACAAGCCCATAAGCGACGCACAACGCTCAAAAACATTTCTCTCTAAGAGAGAGATGAGGTTGTCTACCTAATGGGCTTGTTACACGATACATCTTGATGTACATCATCATCAATGTGTTAGTGAAATTGAGAGAAAAAATCTATGTATGCGTCACACAGATGATGATCGCAAGATCCCAGAGAAAAAATCTAAATTTTTTGATATTTTGCTCTGATCATTGTTCTCTCGCTGTCAGTTTTACTCTCTTCTCGCTCTCAATGTGCCTATTCTTCTACAATTTAGTACAATTTTGCTAACATATGGTCGTTTTAACATTTTATGTCAAAAATATGGAACTTTTATCCATTGTTTTCTGCCTTTCTAGTGCATTTTTTTCACCCAAAATCACATATTTCTCTTTGTGGTGTTTTTCTGCAAAATATTAAATGCAATTGCAGACAAAATTTCATGACAAAAAATACATGACGTCACACCAAAAATAGCGCCAAACACGGACAACAGAAACCAAACAGATTTTGACAGCAGAACGTCAGCCGAAGAGCCAAAAATTATGAACAGCTGATATGATCAGGCAAAAGATTGAACCGTGTATGGCAAACTGCGATCCACACAGACACGAAATGATCTGTGATCATGATGTACCGTGTAACAACCCCATTACACCCGAAGATTCTCGAATGGATAGAACGGATAGAATACGTGTCCTCCGGCGGTACGTGCGATATTTGAGACGATATTTTAGACGGCAGTGTAGAATGGCATCGAATATTGAAGATTTGGCGATAATGAAACTATTTGCGGCGGCGACGAGACGATGAGAGGCGATGAAATAACGGCTTGTTGACGGATCAGAGGGTAAACGAGAATATGTGACGGAACGGGTTGATTGGCGATGCATCACCGTACGGAACGGTGAAAAAACAGTGCTTGCGGAGTTCGGATTCAATACTACGGAATGGTCGGTGCACTTACGGGCGTTGAAATGTTCAGTGGTTAAAAATGACGTGATGATTCGGGAATAACATCTGTTTACGCCAAACATCGAATCACCACTGATCAGGTTTAGATTCATGTTTATCTACATGTTGACAAATGTTTTAGGGCTTTGTTTTCCGAAGTTTTCCGACGATCACTTGCAATGTGGATCACATAGGTGATAGTTCTCAAGTTTTGGATCTCACTAGGAAGAGATCAAGTTCTTCGGTTTTTGCTTCCCATTGATGAACGACCACTTTATATCAGAGGTCTCGATTACCCGGGTATGGCATTACCCGGGTAATAGCAATACCCGGGTAATAGCCAATACCCGGGTAATAGCCAAGGCATTTCATGCAAAGCATAACATATCGAAGGGTCATCAAAACAAACAAAAAACAACAACATCAACAACATCAATCGACGCACTCTGCTTCAAAACCTATGCATCTCTTCGCATCAAACACACGAAGATGCGCGAAGGCAAACACACAACGCATCAAATGGTCATCAAAACAAAAAACGAACAAAAAACAACAACATCAACAATCGACGCACTCTGCTTCAAAACCAACCCCCGCTACCTGCTCCGTCGCTTGAAAGACCGAACGATGTGCGTCGTTTCGCTTCGAAAGGCTTATATCGGCCTTTGCCTGCTACCCGGGTAATGAAAGGCCGGGTACCCGAATACCCGGGTAATGCTAGCTACCCGGGTAGAAATCGAGAGCCCTACTTTATATTATAGTCACATAGGTGATCTGCGATCAAATATTGTAATAAAGAATATTTACTGCCCCACACATTTTCAGTGTTTTGATGTTGCTGCGGTACGAGTTTTTTCTGCGAGTTTAGTTGCCGATATGACGGACGGACAGTTTTGGTATTGCCGACTGCATTTCTATAGCGCGAAGCATCCACCCCCAGCCCCGCTACTTAGCCCAGAGCACCAGCCAACTTTACTTTACTGGCGCGCTCTACAACATAATCATTATTCGTATGCTTTTGCATTTCTCGAGACTGTTAAATGATGCATAAAATCTACGGAATCCACTGTATTAAATTCGTCCTCACTTACGTTCTTTTTCAGCCTTTAAATTAATATATTTTTCTTTCCACTCGTAGGTAGTCCAGCTTATTTGCACTTTTTCCAGGTATTTTTTTCTGGTTCGTCTTGTTGCTTAGCGACAGAAAAAACAAAGCGACGGTAGCGTTTCTTCGGAAAAATAACGGAAGTTCGCTTGTAGATCGTGCTAAACGTGATTTTCGTTTAGGTTATCGACGTCTATTATTTCTATTATATTGTATTATTTCTATAATATTGAAATATTGTCACACTCTCTTTTGCGATGTCAGGATAAACGAGGTATATTATGTGACGGAAAATTAGAAGTGATAGATGTTGTACTTAGTAACAAAATAAATTCACATCGCAAAAAAATAAAGAATTTAAGGAGACTGCAGTGCATGCTGTTGGCTCATGGAACATCTTTATCGGCCCAGTTCAGAATATGTTGGAAACACGTAATTAATACATATGTAATTATTATAAATTGCTAATAATATAATTTATTTAGGATCGCTCAACTTACTTTTGGGAAGTTGATTGCCAAATGCAGAGCGACGAATTTTTTAAAATCAATTTTCGCATGGATCGGACCACCTTTAATAAACTGTGTATGATTTTGAAATGCTTGAAACAAAGATAGGAACTACTGGAAAGCGATTCCGTTTTAAAAATGTGTGGCAATCGCCTTATACGCCCTGGGCTCATCTGCAGAATATCGCACAGTAGGAAATCTATTTAGAATAGGAAATTCCACTGTGTGCAGTATTTTGCAGGAGTTTTGTACTGTGGCTTGAGGTGTTTTAGGACCCCTATACTTAAACCACTTCCCTCTCACCAGAGAAAAAATTGAGGACTTAGTCGGTGGGTTTGAGAAAATATGATTCCCTTAATGTTTAGGTGCAATTGGTAAGTACTTGTAATCAAAATGAAAATAATGATCGATTTGGTTAATAATTATTATTCATATTATTGAATAATTATTTTTTAAGCAGAAACGCGAAAATCAAAGACCTATATACGATAATCAAAAAATGATTTACGACAAGCAAAAAGTGATTTTATCCGAGCATAAAGTGATGTGCGACAAGCATAAAGTGATTTGCGAAAGCCCAAATAAATTTAATACAATATAAAAAAAATGTAATTCCAGAGTAAATCAAAAATTCCGATTTGCGATAAAAGGAATTGCGACAACCATAATCAGAATTGCGACAATCTAAACAGAATTGTGCACGTAAAATAATAATGTAATATAAAATATTATAAATATTATATATATTGTAAATATTATTAATTTTTTTTGTTTTTGCAATGAACTCAATTTATTTTTTGTGCTATTGGCTATTTGACTATTGGGGAAATCCATATCAATGGTTTTGTGGGTCACATTTATGTCCTATATAATTGTATATTTTTAGAACCCTTTTTTTAATGAGGTTCAAAATAGGAGTTGTTTGTATTCTACAGGTATAAAAAATAAAAAATGTTAAAAATAGTAACCAACATTTATTTATCATTTTATAGGGGGGGGAGGAATAGGACTTTCATTTCATTTCGAGTTCAATGTGGACGTGTTTTTGTTCTCGCTCCTCGCAATATTTAATAATACCGCGAATCTTATTTAAGTTTCAAATAAAACAAAGCGAAAGAGACGCTCAAATGAAAAACTTAATATTATTTCGAACAGACGGCATATTCGTTGCCTCTGCTTCGACTAAATATAAATTGTTAAAAACAAAATAAACAATAAACAAAAAGAGGAATATGAGTGTCGGACACTCTCCCAAAAAAATCACCCGTGCTCTGCAAAACGCGGCAAGCGAAAAAATAGTGGCATCTCGCTCAGGTGCTACTGGTGCATTAGCAAGCGCATCTCTTGCAACAACGAGGAGCGGTGCAACTGGTACGCATGCAACGGCAGTCTCTCCCGCTCAATTAGTTCGCCGCGAAACGGCCAAAGCAAGTGGCGAAAGTACGCCAACTGCCTCTCCCGCAGCACCAACGACTGCATTCACGACCAACATCAAAGGCTTACACAAAGAGCGCGCTCTCTGCCTCACACGTTGCTTCGCCAGCAAGCGCTAAGTGGAGTGCGCAATGCATCTCCCCTCTCCCTAACAACAGCTACACTGGAACAAATAACCCCGTAGGAAAATTATGGAATTTGCCCACTACTCCCGCAGTGCATTCAGTCACGATGGAAAAGGGTAAATATATAGCCACTGTTCAAACTGGGATGGACCGATACATACAGGTAAAACGTAAGCTTAGCCCTGAAAAGGGTCCTAATGGTAATAATGCCAAAAAACTCAACATCCAAAATAATAATCCTTTGCGTAATAATCGTTTTTCTCCATTAAGCGATTTGGTTGAGTCCAAATCTCAAAATAATGATCCTTCTAGCGCTCCAAGTACAAAAAACACTAAGCCGCCACCAATTTACTTACGCGAACACAGTTCAAATGACCTGGTTAAGCAACTCACCAACCTAATAGGTCTCAATACTTTCCATATAGTCCTAATAACTAAAGGAAATATTCATGAAACGAAAATCCAGATTTACACCGAGACTAACTATAGAGTTGTAGCTAAATTTCTCAAGGAGCAAAACAAAAACTACTACACATACCAACTAAAGAGTAGTAACTGAGGAAATAGTCGAGGCGCTAAGAGAAAAGGTTTTAGCGCAAAAACAGTCATCAACATAAAAAACAAAAATAAACACCCACAACCTATGTTCAAAGTCGAACTTTCCCCAGATCACATTAAACTAAAACTAGCGCACCGGGGTCGCTTCGCTCCCCCGGTTTGCCTGGTCCACCCAGGCAAAATCTGTTAACTTCGGCCAGGCCGAAGTTTACATACCCTACACCCTGCATACAACGTTTATTAAAACAGTGAATTTCTATCAATAATTAGTGAAAATGCATCATTACACTTCAATGCTATTAACTCCATCGTGCGATTTTTACAAATGTGGCCTCTTTCAAAAGGAAATTATATATTTGAAGCTATATTCGTATTCCAAACACGATTATACCCTTTTTTTTGTCGATTGTCTAATCTGTGAATAAGAGTGAAGTTAGGAATCTTATAGGGGCCCATGTCTCTACAGAACGAAGTAGTTCTGGTGTTTGCAGCATTGTGCCATTGCTAATATCTTGGAAGTGCGCATTAAAGCTCTGCAATTTATGGAAGAATAATTGAATCGATGATTTTTTGTGTGCCATGAAATACATTATGATTTTAGTTGCTTTTCATATTTTAGATGTTCATTTCAATGCAGACAAAATCTGATTCAACAACAGACTTGGGAGGGTAGAAATTTTCAACAATATAAAGTCCAGAAGTACTTGCTGCGCTACTATAAGCAACATATAGTGCCGCGTGACTTTGAAGATGAACTTTGAAGATGAACAGCCATTTGGAGATATGTAACTCCCTGACTTTTGCGGATTGTGATCCCGTCAACAGGGATTGTATTCTCTCAATCGTCACCTGCTCATTACGTTTATATTGAAAGGATATAATCAATTTTTTATGGGCGTCCATTGAGGTTCAGATGGATGTGGTCTCTTTCTTCTTGCATTCAATCCCACCTTTCATCAGCTAATAACATCCATAAAGTAGTTGGATTTCTTGTAGATCTACGATTTTGTATGGAAGGTGCTCGTGTCCTATAAGAGATATTTTCCATTTGATTCTTGGGAACTCTTAGTAGCAATATTTAATCTAATAACTGTCTATATGGTTTACCATATCCAACATTGAGCTGTAGCTTTTGAGCTGAGCTGTAGCTTGTCAATTTTTAGCATGTAAACTGGTATCGGTGGTACATATCTGTGATACGGTGATCAGACGCAAAAATTCATCTCTATATATACCATAGTTTATCATATATACCATATTCAACTTTTGCGTTATATGGGAGGGCGATGTTATCCATTTTTGACTTGTAAACTCGTATGAGTGGAACATGACCGCACACAAAACTTTATCTCGATATATTCCATAGTTCACCAGATATCCCACATAAACCTTTTGCTTTATATGGGAGGTGGGCGTGTCCGATGGGCGATGTTTTCCATTTTTGCCTTTTAAACTCGTATCAGTAGAACATGATTACACACAAAATTTCATCTCGATATATACCATAGTTCACCAGATATCCCATATAAACCTTTTGCTTTATATGGGAGGTGGGCGTATCCGTTGACCGATTACGCCCATTTTTACATACAAGTAGCTTATTAATATAGAAATACTAAATCCAAAATTTCAAATCAGTATCTCTTACCGTTTCTTCACAAAATCTATTTCCACAGACAGACACACAGACACACAGACAGACAGACAGACGGACAGACAGACAGACAGACAGACGGACATAGCTAAATCGATTCAGGAGGTGACGCTGATCAAGAATATATATACTTTTCCATACCTACGACCTCTCCTTTAATGCGTTACAAACGGAAGGACAAAATGAATATACCCTTACCCACAGGGTGTAGGGTATAAAAAACGAAACACATCCAATCTATGGGCTACAATATTTAATCCACCGACGGATATAGGTAGAGGAGCCTCATAAACGCAACGGACCGGAGCAATGCACCAATTGTCAAGAATATGGGCATACCAAATCCTACTGCACATTACGGACAGTCTGTGTAGCTTGTGGTGATCTTCACCACTCCTCTCTGTGTACCTCTAACCGGGAAGATACTTCTGCAACTACCGAGGTTGTCCAGTGTACAGGGACCTAAAAGTGAGGCTAGGGCAATGTAAAGTACTTGCCCAAAGCAAATCAAACAACACAACTCTACTAATAACTAAAGCTATGCCTTCAAGTGCATTTAACAACTCCAAACTTGTCTTACGCAAGTGCAGTAAAAACAGGACCAGCTCAGGCCGATCAAATCTCGCTGTAAAAGCTTTTATTTTATTAATAAAAGGAAACGAACGTTTACAAAAATTTACAATTTATTTAAAAACGAACTGCTTGATTAAATAGTCGGAAAAATAAATAATTTCAATTTTGTGAAAATATTTTGATTACAAAAAAATCAAAAGATACAAAAATGTTAAATTATATTTAGAACAAGTAGATCCTACATTACCCCCCCTTCCAATTTAAATAACATTAAATGTAACTTGTTTTTTAAATAAAACAACATTAGAGGAATTATTATTAAAACTGGGTTCAACAAATGCTGGTTTAATATTGACTATTGACACTTTCTTAACAGAATCTCCTCTTTTAATTGTAAATGTTTTTGAATTTCTATGAACAACCTTATAAGGGCCTTCATATTGTGGTTCAAGTCCAGATCTTTTAATAACATTAATAAAAACGTAATTACAATTTGATAAAGATTTTGGAACATATGATTTAAAATTATTATAATGATGATTAATTTTAGAACGAACTTGTGAAAAATTGTATCTCAATATTTGAAGAAATTCACTATGTGAAGGAAAAGAATTATTAGAAATAATTAATTCGCCAGGTAAACGGAGAGTCTGTCCGTACACCAGTTCTGCTGGACAACATTTAAGATCTTCTTTAATTGTGCTTCTTAAACCTAAAAGAACCATTGGCAATTCATCGTACCAATGACGAGAGTTATTTGTAGAAATAAGTGAAGACTTTAGCTGTCGATGAAATCGTTCAATCATACCATTCGCTTGAGGATGATACGGAGAAGTATGAATTTTGTGTGAGCCAATTAATTTAGTTAATTCAGAAAAGAAGTGAGATGTAAATTGTGTACCTTGATCCACAGTAATATTTGATGGAACACCGAAACGCGAAATGAACTCCCTAACAAATGTTTGCGTAACTGATCTGGCAGATATGTCTTTCAAGGGATAAGCCTCAGGCCATCTTGTGAATCGGTCAATTATTGTTAAAATATATCGATAACCCTTTGAAATTGGCAAAGGTCCTACAATGTCCATATGAATATGATCAAATCTGACATTAGGAATAGGAATCTGTTGAATAGTAGATTTTGTGTACTTATAGATTTTGGATCTTTGGCAATGAATACAGTTTGTTGCCCATTCATAAACATCCTTTCTAATAGTTGGCCAAAAATATTTAGAAGAAATTAATTTTCGAGTTGATCGAACACTTGGGTGAGAAAGAGAATGTAATTTCTCAAAGATCATCTTACGCATCGACAATGGAACATATGGTTTATTAATTTGTTCACAAACATCACACCAAATTTTGATATTAAGATTGGGTATAAGAATTAATTTTAAATTTTGTTTTGTGCTTTGTTAGTTTGTTAGTAAATCTTTAAGAGATTGATCATTTTGTTGCTCAGAATATAGCATTTTAAAATTTATGTCATTATTAGTAATTAATTCAATTTCATTAATTCTAGATAATGAATCAGCAACAATATTGTCTTTTCCGGCCACATATTGAATATCGGAAGTAAATTGAGCAATATATTCGAGATGTCTAGTCTGTCTAGGAGATCTTTCTGTTTTGGAATTTAGAGCAAAAATTAAAGGCTTGTGATCAGTGTAGATAGTAAAATCACGTCCTTCTAGAAAATGTCTAAAATGTTTAATAGCAGAATAAACACCTAGAAGTTCTCTATCAAATGCCGAATACTTAAGTTCTGTTTTTGTTAGCTTTTTTGAAAAGAAAGCTATTGGCTCAAAAATATTGGAAGACTTACATTGTTGGAGAACTCCTCCAATTGCAATATTTGAAGCATCGACCGCAACTGATAATTTTGAAAACTTATCAAAATGATTTAGCAAAACTCCTTAACTTTCTTGAAACTAAGTTCAGCTTCTTCATTCCATGAAAGAGTTTTAAGTTTATTTTTATTGGCAAATGTTAAAATTTCATGAAGAGGACTAAGGTACTTTGCAAGCAAGGGTATGAAACGATGATAATAATTGACTATTCCTAGAAATTTTTGAAGGTCTTGAACTGAATTTGGTTTCTTAAATGAGGTTATAACTCGCACTCTATCATTAGAAGGCTTGATTCCCTTATTTGAAATATTAAAACTAAGGAAGTCTAAAGAAGCAGAACCAAAAACGCTTTAGATGGTTTGATGTTCAAGCCATATTCATCAAGACGCTTCATGACAATTCTTAAATGTTGAAGATGTTCTTTTTCATTCGAGCTAGCAATTAAGATATCATCAATATATGCGAATACAAAATCCAGTCCAAAGAAAACTTCATTAATGAATCGTTGGAACGTTTGAGCATTATTTCTTAAACCAAAAGGCATTCTTACAAATTCAAACATTCCAAAAGGTGTTGTAATAGCAGTTTTATGAATATCTTCTTCGGCCACAGGAATCTGATGATATGCTCTTACCAAATCAATTTTTTAAAAATAATGTTTATTGAATATTTAAGTCTTGAATATGTGGTAAAGGATATCGGTCTGGTATTGAAATAAAATAGTCATATATAGTCGATAGTCACCACAAGGTCGCCAATCGTTTGGTTCTTTTTTAGGAACTAAATGTAAAGGAGATGCAATTGATGAAGAAGAAGGTCGACATATACCTGTTTTAACAAGGAAATCGAATTCTGTCTTTGCAATTTTAAATTTAAGAGGATCAAGACGACAAGGTTTAGAAAAAGGTAATATTCCTTTTGTTTCAATTCTATGTACAGTTGAATGTCTAACTGGTTTAGAATAATCTGGTTCAGATATAATAGATGGAAATTCCTTAAAAAGATTCGTAAACTTATTTTCAACAATGTTCATTTTAATAGAAGATATTTCACAATAACCATGAACTCCTTTAGAAGATAAATTTGTCTTCGAATCAATGATTAGTTTATTTTTCATATTAACAATTATCCCAAAATGTTCTAAAAAGTTTGCACCAATTATGGGAGTATTGATATCAGCTAAAATAAATGGAAAAGTAAATTTTTGATGAAGCCCAAGATCAATCTTCAAAAGAGTTCGACCAAAAGTTTTGATAGAAGAACCATTTGCAGCTGACAAAACTGTGTCTGATTGTCTTTTTAAAGAGAAAAATTTAGAAACAGGGACGACAGATACAACTGCCCCGGTATCAATAAGAAACTTTAAATTATTTTCTTTATCGAAAATAAACAGGCGACGAGATGGACCAACTGTCATCCCATTATTTGTCGCCATAATAATGGGTTGTTTTAGTTTAAATCATTAGTTGATTTATTATTACCTAATTTATTCTTAAAATTGCATGGAGATATACAATACCGAGCCTTAATACCAAATTACCAACATAGAAGAGGTTGTTGAAATTTATCTCTCGAATTCACATATCTACGATTTCTCGAAGTTACACGTACATTTGAATGAGACTGTTCTTTTAATTCTGAAACTTCCATTGATAATTTGTTAAAATTTTGATACAAAGCAGAAGTTAACTCAGAAAAGTTATTTAAAATACGTTCAATTTTAGAATCTTGGTATAACTCAGCAATAGATGAATCT
Source organism: Coelopa frigida (assembly GCA_017309665.1). Taxonomy (NCBI): domain Eukaryota; kingdom Metazoa; phylum Arthropoda; class Insecta; order Diptera; family Coelopidae; genus Coelopa; species Coelopa frigida. The sequence continues at coordinate 34,985 of JAFDUT010000092.1, read as the reverse complement.
ATGTTTCTTTTGCTAACTTCAAATATTTTATCAGCTAAAGAAATCTTTTCATCTATAGGTAGTGAGTGAGACGATGTTAAATGTATTTGAATTTGTGTAGGTAATTTTCTGAGCCACAATTTAAAAAGTAATTCTTTACTAAAAATTGGTTTTGTTCCAGCTAATAAAGACAAGTCCCGGAAAAACTCCGAAGGTTTACGGTCACCCATTTTGGAATCAGAAAATAATTTCTCAATCCGTGAATCTTCACTTATTGAAAATCATTCACAAAGTGTTTTCTTAATTATATCATATTTTTGATTTATCGGTGGATTTTGAAGTATAGGCATAATTGCACTTTACCACCACCTTTTCCGATTTTAAATTTTTATATATCAAAATGTTGCTTTTGCTGAGAATATCCGAACGCCAAATTTTCAAGGCGCGCTCTCATCGGGTTTAGGAGAGCCAAGGGGTCAAAGGTCAAACTTGGTGTTTCACTATAATGGCCACCAAATATGTAAATGTTGACCGATCTGAAACGTACGGATATGGAATTAAAGGTAATTTTATTGCCTACAAAACTGCATACTAAGATTTTATAAAAATGTTTCGAAAATAAAATTTAAAAAAAAAAACACAAAAAAATAATTTATTTTTTAGGTTAAATAATTTTTTTTATTTTTTTTTACGTTATTAACTATAGGTTTTGTATACATTTTCTGAAAGCTGGTTTCAATACCTTCAAAACGGTATATAATATTATATATAATTATTGTGAATTAATAGTATTTTTTCCCATTTACGGAAAGGGAAGTTTTAAAATTTGTTATATTGGCAAACTTGTCGGTTATTTAAATGCATTTTTATATGTGTATGTGTATATTTGTGTGTGTATGTGTGTGTTTGTGGGTGCATGTGTGTGTATGCATGTGTGTGTATGTTACATGTATATAAACAGCAGAGACTTAGATTCCGGAAGTACTATTGGACCGCGTAGCCGGTGTTGGATATACTTGAGGGTTAAAACCCCTAAGCGCGGCCGAAGGCCGCCACACGCAGAGGGAATTTGGATCCCGGAAGTACTATTGGACCGCGTAGCCGGTGTTGGACATACTTAAGGGTTAAAACCCCTAAGCGCGGCCGAAGGCCGCCACACGCAGAGGGAATTTGGATCCCGGAAGTACTATTGGACCGCGTAGCCGGTGTTGGACATACTTAAGGGTTAAAACCCCTAAGCGCGGCCGAATGCCGCCACACGCAGAGGGAATTTGGATCCCGGAAGTACTATTGGACCGCGTAGCCGGTGTTGGACATACTTAAGGGTTAAAACCCCTAAGCGCGGCCGAAGGCCGCCACACGCAGAGGGAATTTGGATCCCGGAAGTACTATTGGACCGCGTAGCCGGTGTTGGACATACTTAAGGGTTAAAACCCCTAAGCGCGGCCGAAGGCCGCCACACGCAGAGGGAATTTGGATCCCGGAAGTACTATTGGACCGCGTAGCCGGTGTTGGACATACTTAAGGGTTAAAACCCCTAAGCGCGGCCGAAGGCCGCCACACGCAGAGGGAATTTGGATCCCGGAAGTACTATTGGACCGCGTAGCCGGTGTTGGACATACTTAAGGGTTAAAACCCCTAAGCGCGGCCGAAGGCCGCCACACGCAGAGGGAATTTGGATCCCGGAAGTACTATTGGACCGCGTAGCCGGTGTTGGACATACTTAAGGGTTAAAACCCCTAAGCGCGGCCGAAGGCCGCCACACGCAGAAGAGACTTGAATTCAAGAAATACATTTTAGAAAACAAGAAGCTTAATGTAAATGGTAAATAAGATATCTAATGTACTACCGTTTTGAAGGTATTGAAACCAGCTTTCAGAAAATGTATACAAAACATATAGTTAATAACGTAAAAAAAAAATAAAAAAAATTATTTAACCTAAAAAATAAATTATTTTTTGTGTTTTTTTTTTTAATTTTATTTTCGAAACATTTTTATAAAATCTTAGTATGCAGTTTTGTAGGCAATAAAATTACCTTTAATTCCATATCCGTACGTTTCAGATCGGTCAACATTTACAGATTTGGTGGCCATTATAGTGAAACACCAAGTTTGACCTTTGACCCCTTGGCTCTCCTAAACCCGATGAGAGCGCGCCTTGAAAATTTGGCGTTCGATCTCTCAAAATAAGCCCTTTTTGGGTTTTTTTTTTTTTTTTTTTTGAGGAGGTGGTGGTAAACTGCAATTTTTCCACTGCATTTACAACGCCATTTGGAATATATGTTTTTAACAGGATGCCATTTGGATTAAAAAATGCTCCTGCAACTTTTCAACGATTAATCGATAAGTTTCGCAGTGGATTACCAGATATATTAATTTTATCATATTTGGATGATATAATAATTTGTTCTAAAGATTTCAAATCACAAAAGAATTCGGGTTTCACCTTAACAGAGAAAAATGTTTTTTCTGTCGTCCAGAAGTTAAATATTTGGGTCTTATACTTACAGAAGGTATAAAAATAGATCCAGACAAAACGGCTGCCATATTAAAACGTCCAAATCCACAAAATACAAAGCAATTATTATCATTTTTACAAACGTGTTCTTGGTATAGACGTTTTATTCCAAATTTTGCAGAAATTGCAAAACCTTTATCAAATCTTACAAAGAAAAACATTAAATGGAAATGGTCAAATGAAGAACAATTATCTTTTGATCGTCTTAAACAATGTTTGATTTCACCACCTATTCTTCAACAAGTAAATGAAGATCAACCATTTTTCTTAAAAACTGATGCAAGTAATTATGCTGTCGGAGCAGTTTTACTCCAAGGGGAGAAGGACTTCTTTTTTACTTCCTGCTGAGAGAAACTATTCGACAACAGAACGGGAAGCATTAGCCGTAGTATGGGCTGTACAGAAATATCGCGGATATATCGAGGGTTCTGAAGTATCAGTTTTAACTGATCATCAACCACAAAAATGGTTATTTAGTTTAAAGAATCCTACAGGACGTTTGGCAAGATGGGCTCTGCAATTACAGATGTAGAATTTACATTTTGGGTATACACCAGGCAAACAAAATATTATTGTAGTTCTCTCTCTGGAAGTCCAATAAAGGAATAAAGGCACCAGTAGAACGTGAGTCTCCAATTAGAGATCATCTAGGCAACTGGGCACGCAGCGAAGTAGAAAAGGCAAATGTTTTCGCTCCTCACTTGAGTGCAGTTTTCCAATTAAATCCACCTACTAATGGAGGTGGTGAAGTTATGGCTCCTATTATTAGCACCGATAACGAAATTAAAACCCTTATACAAACACATCTTAACCCCAAAAAGGCTCCAGGCTATGATCATATAACGCCTAAAATGCTTATTGAACTTCCTAATACTGCAATCGCTTTTATTACTAGCTTATTCAATGCTATATTTCGCTTGGGCCACTTTCCCACGCCTTGGAAAAAATCCTTAATAATAATGATTCCAAAACCAGGCAAGGACAAGACGTTACCGTCCTCCTACAGACCTATCAGTTTGCTTCCGTGCCTCTCCAAACTCTTCGAAAAATTGCTTCTGATAAAAGTTAATCCCTTTCTTCGAGAAAGAAACATAATTCCTCATCACCAATTTGGTTTCCGTGAAAAATATGGAACAATAGAGCAAGTAAACCGCATCACCAATGTGAATGCATTCGAGAACCGCAAATACTGCTCCGCCATATTTCTCGATGTTGCTCAGGCATTCGACAGAGTCTGGCACGAGGGTTTGCTGTACAAAATTATGCTTTTACTCTCAGAAAACTACTATCAGGTCTTGAAATCTTATCTTACTGATAGAATCTTCCGCGTCAAATACAAAGAATGCATTACGAAAGACTACGAAATAAAGGCGGGCGTCCCGCAGGAGCGTACTTGGTCCAATCCTGTACATCCTATTCACGTCAGACCTGCCAACGAATAGCAAGATTGTTACCTCTACCTCTACTCTGATGACACCGCAATACTCAGTACCAATAAATGTCCTATTAAAGCATCAATAGATCTAGAATACCACTTAAAATCCGTTGAAAAATGGTTGTCGAATTGGCGCATAAAAGTAAATGAGCAGAAGAGTAAGCATGTCACATTCACACTAAGAGTAAACACGTGTCCTACTGTAACCTTAAACAGCATCCCTATTCCGCAAGGATCAGAGGTCACATACCTTGGGATCCACCTAGACCGGCGTCTAACCTGGCGTAAACACAGAGGCAAAGAGCCGCTTCCATCCACTGGCTTATTAACCACAGAACTCCACTAACCCTAGAAAACAAGGTACTCCTCTACAACAGCACCATAAAACCTATTTGGACATATGGTATCCAACTATGGGGAAATGCTTGTTCAACTAACATTGAACTTATACAGAGAGCACAATCAAAGATTCTGAGAACCATAACCGGAGCTCCTTGGTATATCCGAAACGTAAATATCCACAGAGACCTAAACATTCCTATGGTGAAAGATGTAGTTCCACACATCAGAGCCAAATATCTTCAAAAACTACAAGGCCATCCTAATCCATTAGCGTACTCCCTGGCGAACCCAAGCAGCACATCCCGCCTACGTAGAAACGACCTACCATCCCTGTAATTTTTGAGGACCGTACATCAACAGTACTCCCCACAAATCGAGGAGTAGACAATAATTAGTCTTAAGATTTGAAATACTTATTGTTAGTTTCTAGAAGAAAAGATTCAATAAAAATTAAATATATTAAAAAAAAAATGTAGATATGCTTTCTCGACCACCATACAAATTAGCAGATAAAATAGCAACAATTGTGAATGTTTAGCAATTGATATTGATTTTCCTCGCGAGGGAGCAGAGGATTTCAGAAAAATGCAATTTGAAGACCCTGAACAAATTATTGAGTCTTTTGAAAATAATGATGAGAATGTAATGAAACATATAAATCGAGGATTTATTATGGTAGATGGAGTTTTATACAGATTTTGTTCAGAAGAAGATTCTGAAAATGGATAACTTGTAATTCCAAAAGAGATGCGAAGTTTAATATTATTTAAATATCATGATGATTCAACTGCTGGCCATTATGGAATTGATAGAACCATTAGTCGGATTAAGGCACATTATTATTGGCCAGGAATCCGAAACGACATTACAAAACATGTTAAATTATGTATAGAATGCAAGAAATATAAACCAACAAATATGAAACCTATTGGTTTATTTCAAACAGTATCCAGAAATAAACGTTTTGAAATTATTGCAGTTAATTTATTTGGTCCATTACCTCGTACAAAAAACGGTAATCAATGGATATTGGTAGTAGAAGATTTGTGTAGTCGTTGGATTGAACTATTTGCAATGAAAGAAAGTACTGCAGAGAACTGTGCTTTAATTTTATTAAATGAAATAATTTTAAAATATGGTGTACCAAGAAGAATCCACACTGATAATGGTTGTTAATTTATATCGTCAATTATGCAGAAGTTGACGTTTTGTTTAGGGATTGATCAAACATTTTCTCCAGTTTATCATCCACAATCAAACCCAGTAGAAAGAAAAAATAGAGATTTAAAATTGCAACTTTCTATAAGTGTCGGTCGAGATCACACGAAATGGGATCTACAATTATCAACAATAAGATTTGCAATGAATAGATCAAAAGAAAATGGAGAAAATGCAAAATATAAATAAAATATATACAAATTCAAAAAGAAGACCACAATCAATCATTAAAATTGGAGATCGAGTATTAGTATCAACACATATCTTGAGCAAAGGAAAGGTATTGCATCTGAGGATAGACCAGAAGTTCCATTAGAAACATATCATACATCAGCTCTTACTATATATAAAGATGAAGAAGTGATTCCAAGTTATCCCATTAAACGTCGAGGACGACCAGAAGTAAATTAAATTTAACATTAACTTAAGATGAATGATTCGTCAAACCATTGAAGATATAAAAAACAACGAAATGCTGTCACATCATCGGAATGATTTCAGTGACAGAGGGGGAGACTGTAGCGAAAGGTTTTTGAAAACTACTCTACAAAACCCCTTTCGCTTACTTGTTATTTTCATTCATGTATTGTTTTATAATTCCTACATTGTATATTGAAAATTGTATTGAAACATTTATTGAAAATTATATTATTCAGAGGAATATTTCTGACAAATATAGAAAGTTCTTAAGGCCCGACCATGATATGGCGATGTACGCTTTTGAAAAACTTCGGAAACGAGCGAATACACAGGAACATATGGAACCGACCATGAGTTGTAGAAAACAATTTTCGTTCAGTTTCGATCAATTCGTTGACTTCGGGAAAACTTCGGAGTGACCGGTTTCAACCGCTCTCTCAGTGTTTTTCGAAAGTTTTTCAGTGTTGTCAAACTGTTTTTTTAAGATTTTGCAAAGAAATTCATTGAAATTTTGGTAAAATGACAACACTGTTTGTAAAATAAAAACAAAACAATCGCTTTAGCATGAAAGTACGGACCATGGGCGTACTTTGGGAATTGAGAAAATTTGAGAATACATTCGTCAAATTCTCTCATTTTTTTCCCGTGCAGCGGCCTATCATGGTCGAGCCTTGAAGGTTTAAAAATTGTATCTATTATTACACCTGAAAACGTGTTATCAAATTCGGATTTGTCAATTTTGCCATTAATTTCAAGATTCCATAATTTCATTGATGAAGGTAATGAAGAAGCCATTATATCACAATGGAAACTTTTAAGATTTTCGAAAAATAATTTATCTACTGATATGGATATATTTTCTTTTTGGGATAAGGCAAGTGCCATTCTTTAAAAGAACTTTGTCAGTTCATATTTTTACTAATGACATTGCCCCATAGTTCAGCAGCTGCTGAAAGGAAATTTTCCGAGTATTCGTTAATTAAATCGAAACTACGCAATAAATTAGAATATAAAACTATTACCAATATAATATTAGCCAAAGAGCTAACAAATCGACCAAAAGCTAACAATTATGTTTGGTCAGCTGCCAAAGAATGTTGATGCATCTTTTTATGGAATGCATTTTTCGTGAATACAGATTTTCAATTTGTGTTTTTGTTTATATTGTTTTTTTGAAATAATTAATTAACTAATTAAGTTTTTAAGTTACTCTGCAATCAATGTTGTGATAACAAATGTTATAAACTTTAATAAATCTATATGTACTTTAAAAATGTGCTTTTTTAATTTAAATTTAAAGTTGTAATTCATTAGTAACTTTTGGTAACTTTTCATAACCTGACTTGGTCGCAAAATTTTTTCTTTAGCGGCAACCCTGATCACTACCACGGTTGCCACTGTTGGTACATTTGTACCAAATTGGTACATTTTTTTTCGTTTGGTACAATGGTACAACTGTTTCTAATTTGGAACATTTTAACCTGAATATGTTTTGTTGAAAAAAATCCTGTTTAAATGACAATTGAATTTCCCAACCATCCATGAAAACTCCATAGAAATTGGCAAAACTAGTGTTTGAAGACTAGCTGTTCTGAAGATGTCAAGTGCAATTGTAAATTGACTTTGTTAACGACTGAAAGAGACACATCACAATCTCAGTCACAGAGAATAAATATAAAATTAAATATTCGAAATTTTTATTTGGAATTATTGAAAAAAGTTCAAATGAGATTTGATTTTGGAAGAGAAGATTTAAAAAACTTGATTATCATAACACCTTCACAAATTTTATCAAAACAAAATGTTTCAATATTACAATTGATAAATAATCTATATATATAAAATGAGTTGCCATTTATGTTGCGAACGCTAAAACTCGAGAACGGCTAAACCGATTTTCATGGTTTCTTCTCAAAAAAGCTTCGTCTTAGTTTCCTTAAGGTTTATGTGTAAAAATATATTGGAAAAGTTTTGCGAGAAATTAGAAAATTATAAAGTTTTCCAAATTTGTAGCAAAAGCAGAACAAAATGATCAACGCATGCTTGCTGACAGCGCACGTTGGTTGTCGTGAAACATCGCTTATAATTCCCATTTGGTTCGTGAGAATGTCTACTGAATAGGGATAAGGCAGTCGGACAAATTACGAGCACTCGGAAATATTCCGACTGTTCGCACGAACATATGGACGAAGTATTTTCTTTCCTATATGTTTGATTTTTGGATAGCCCTTTTCCCATGGTTCGGGTCTGCTACGATCGTAGTAGGTCTGACATACTTTTTGAAAATTCGATATGTTCTACGATTTTCGTGGAATTTTTTTGATTTTGTGCATAAATTAAAATGTTCTGATTACAAATGTTGTAATCCTACAACAGCTATTTTAAAAGTTGGATGTGGTTTTGAATAGCCGAAAAATATAAGACCGCATATAATGATCTGCCACGCCCCCAAAAGTTTCAAATTTAGTACAAATTTCAAAAGTACCAACACGGGGTAAAATTGATGACCGATTTTTGTTTAATTTTCTAAGTGGGCATGACTGACAAATAGATGGAAAATGGAGGACCGCATAAAATGATCTGCCACGCCCCCAATGTTTCAAATTTAGAACAAATTTCAAAAGTACTAACACGGGGTAAAAGCGATGACCGATTTTTGTTTAATTTTCTACGTGGGCTTGACTGAAACGCCTCCAAAAGCTTCAAATTTAGCGCAAATTTCAAAAGTACCAACATGAGGTAAAAGCGATGACCGATTTTTGTTTAATTTTCTACGTGGGTTTGACTGAAAAATTGACGAAAAATGGCGGACTGCAGAAAATGATGGAGCTGCCCTCAGCCACGCCCCCGATATTTCAAATTTAGTAACAATCGGTCATCGCCTTTAGACCGATTTTTATTTAATTTTCTACCTGGGCTTGACTGACGCAAATGGCGAACTGATACGCCCATAAATTTTGAAAGTATCCCAGTTTGGTCACTTTTTGATTATTTGTTGGTTTCTATTCTCACTACCTTTTTTACTATTGCTCTTATGCAAATTTACTGCAATTGCCCAGTAGCCTTTAAAGCTTCGGAATGTAGGTTCAAATACCAACACAAATTGTAATATTTTTTGAAAATCATACAAATTCTGCATTTAATTTGTATTCATACTTTAACGATTTTGAAATATCAAATCTTAATAATTTTTGAAAGATGTCGACTAAATAATATACCCTCAAACCCACTGAAGAAATAAGAAAAAAATTGTGTTCCGTATAGACTGCCAAACCGTTTGTCAGATTTTCGGGATGACATTTTGACAGCATATTCTGACTACCACAAGATTAGCATAAACATTTTTAACCAATTCGGTAATTAAATAACTGCAACAGAACTTGAATAACTTGAAATCTTCGATAATTGATATATCCTTCCAATTTGACATATCAACAAAATTCCGAAAAATGTAAAGAATCCCGGGAATTCAGAGCCTTTCAAAGCATACTTCACAAGTTTTTGAGCTATCGCCTGGGTGGACCAGGCAAACTGGGGGAGCGAAGCGACCCTGGTGCGCTAGTTTCAATAATATAATCGAATGTGAAAAAAAGGTTGAAAGTGGCAACCGTGATCACTACCATCGGAGGAAAGAGTGCAACAGGTCCACACGTACACACCCAACCACAGTGCACATAGCGAGAGGGAGAGTGCAGGAACATCTCCCACTCAACTCCAGTAAAAAGACAGAGAGAGTGTACACCCAAAGGAAAAAGGTTAGACAAGTCGCATTAATTTTTTCGTGTACACCCAAAGAAAAAAGTTAGACAAAGTGACTTAAATAAAATATATATTTAACAAAATTATTTTTATTTTTATATTATATTTTGTATATTTTCATAAATTTATAAAATCTTTGCTGTGTTGGCCTGAGTGATTACTCAGAAGAAATTTTTCGATTTTTTTTTTAAATTTTGAGTTTTTTATAAATCCTTTTGAAAATTTATTGAAAGGTTATCGTGACTACTCCACCTTTTTGCCTCCGTTTATCGTTGTCCATCGAATTACTTCGAATTCGAATAATAAATATCTTGTTAGTCCGTGATAACAGCAAGTTTTAAATTACGATATGTCCGCCTACGAAATGTTCATTCGGGTCACCGGTGATGTAATTATTTTTGAGTCTGAATTCAATTCAACTCCGGCGTCCGAACACTCGCCTTTCACTCTTGAAGTGCAAAAGGACGAGTTGAAATCGATGTGGCTAGATGTCAAGTCGTCATATGAGACGGTCTTACATCGACGATAAACTGCCAAAGCCGACGATGAGGCTACCGATCTAACGACTCTTAAAGTTAAGTATCGGATTTGTTACGAAACTAATGACCGTTGTATGGGCAAGATGGGTCAATTGATACAAGAGCTTAGCAGATCAACTTCCGAAACCAAGGACATTGATCCCTCAGCCCCCTTACTCATGTCAAACCACAACATCAATCTGCCTCCGGTAGATACCTATGTTTTTTATGGGGACTAACTGTCCTGGCCGTCCTTCCCCGATATGTTTACCGCGATTTACATTTGCAATCAGCGGCTGACTCCGGTAGAGAAGCTCTACCACTTAAATCAAAAATCTCGTGGATAGGCGAAAGAAATAGTTAAAAAATCGCCTTTAACTCATGACGGTTTCGCTACCGCTTGACAAAATCTCGCCGACTGGTACGAAAATAAAATAATTCTAGTAAACAGTCAACTCAAAGTTCTGTTTAATCTCCCAGTGGTCCAGGTGGAATCAGGAAATTCCATCAAAAGGCTGCAACGGGATATAAACAATTGCATTTCGGCGTTGCAATTTTATGATATTGATATCACCAATTGGGACGCCATCTTTGTTTATCTGTGTTCCACGCGGTGACCTGAGACCACTCTTTCGTAATGGGAGCAAAGCATTGTCGCTAAGTCCGATATCCCACGGTGGGCGGATATGGACAATTTCCTAACAAGCCGTTTCCAAACGTTGGAAACGGTATTAGATATTCGAAGTGCGTCGAATAGCAAGCCGGTTGCAAAGGCCACGGCTTCCAACAATAATACCGCCTCGAGGCGAGTGACTATTCATCACGCAAATGTCAACAATGTGACATCTTGTAAGTTGTGTTCTAATGCTCACGATATTAGAACATGTCCTCGATTTCTTGATATGACAACAAAGAACAGGTTTGCAACAGTTCGAAGGTTGAAGTTGTGCCTGAATTGTTTGTCATATTCGCATCAAGCGCGAGATTGTAAAAGTGCGTTCAATTGTGGCATGTGTAAACACCATCATACCCTTTTACATCCCTCAAGACCGTCTACGTCCAATGACTCTGAAATAGTTCAGAGTCACTTTATGCGGTGGTCAACAAAAGTGCTCCTGGGTACTGCGATGGTGACGATTTGTCACAATGGAGTCGAGTACGAAGCCAGAGCTCTGATTGATCCAGGTTCGGAAGGAACGTTTATTTCAGAACGATTACGAAACGTTCTTAAAATCCCTCACACCCATATTAGTGCACAAATATCTAGCTTAAATGCGAAAGTTTCCGCTCAAGTTATGAAACGGTGTACTGTTGTGATAGGTTCTCCGGAGGATTCGAGCTTCAGAATTAAAGCATCGGCTCTAATTCTATCTCAGTTAACCGGAGACCTACCAACAACTTCGATTGATCGCTCCGTGGTCGATCAACTACCCAGTCTGAATTTAGCAGACAAGAATTTCCACAAGAGTGGAAAGGTCGACGATTTGATTGGTGGGGGCCTATACCCACAAATCCTAGTGTTCGAGAACTTGATGTCGAACACTTGATAGCTCAGGAAACAGTCTTCGGGTGGATTCTGACAGGTCCGCTAGCTGGTAAACAATCCACAAAAACTATTGTTTCCTATCACACGGAAGTTTCCTTAGATAAGTTGATATCTAAGTTTTGGAAGTTAAAAGAAATTAAGAAGAAAATCTTCTTAACTCCAGATGAAAGGTTTTGCGAAGACCATTATGCAAAGACTACAAGACGTCTTTCTAATGGTCCCATCGGGGATTAGTCTGGGCCAATATCGCTTTTGTGCGAGTCGCCAGTTTGCTCGCAGTGTACTAAAGCTGCGACAAACGCCTGACACGAATGTCAAATATAACAATATGCTGAAAGAATATCTTCAGCTAGTATACATGGAAAGGGTATCCAGACCCAATCCAGAAACCCCTTCCAAATACTACTATCTGCCTCATCATGCGGTAGTGAAGCCAGATAGTACCACCACGAATCTGCGAGTGGTGTTCAATGCTTCTTGTCATTCTTCGAATGGTGTAAGTTTGAACGATGTATTGTTTCCTGGCCCCATTCACAGATTTGACGTTGCTGATTCTAAAATGGAGGTTTTACAAATATGTTTTAGGCAGACACTGAAAAAATGTATCGACAAATCGTAGTCGATTCGAAACATACTCCATTTCAGCGAATACTATTTCGTAAATCGCCTCACAACGAAATTCACGACTATGAGCTGAAGACCGTTACGTTCGGCTTAAACTGCGCCCCCTATCTCGCCATCAGAACGCTCAACCAGTTAGCTGAAGATATCAGCGATACATTTAAATTGGTTTCGTTTGTGTTGAAGAATTGCATGTACGTTGATGATCAAGTGCGATCTTAATACGAAATGAAGTTGCTCTCGTATTGAAGTCAGCTGGTTTCGAACTTCGAAAATGAACTTCAAATTGTCTCAATATTTTGAAGGACATAGCAAAAGATCATTTGCTCAGCGAAGACTTCCTGGGGTTCGACGACTCCAGCATAGCGGAAACCTTAGGAATAAGGTGGAATGCACGGGCTTATAGTTTCCATTTTGTGGCGAAGCCCGTGGAACTGAACTTCAACGATTTTGTCAACGATTGCGAGACTTTTAGAACTCGCAGGTTGGCTTAGTCCAGTTGTCGTTTCAGCAAAAATCCTGATGCAACAAATCTAGTTTGAAAAAACAGATTGGGACGAAGAATTATCCCCTGCGACAAGAAGTCAATGGAATCTCTTTGTGGAGGATCTATTCCACATTAACACCATAAGTATACCCCGATGGGTAGACTTTGCACCATGGAAACGCGTCCAATTTCAAGGTTTCTGTGACGCTTCTGAGAAAGCCTATGCAGCAGTATTATACATTCGCATAGAGGATTCTGAAAACCAAACTTCTACTCATTTAATCTCGTCAAAAACAAAAGTTGCTCCTCTCAAGACAGTGTCATTACCGCGTTTAGAACTTTGTGGTGCGACACTATTAGCGGATTTAATAGAAGCGCTATTACCGCATTTCAATTGTGAAAGCCATGAAGTCTACATGTGGACCGATTCCACCATAGTTCTGGCATGGCTAAAAAAGCCTCCCTCCACTTGGACTACTTTTGTTGCCAATCGAGTATCGAAAATCTTAGAAAAGGTAGGAACAAAGCATTGGTCCCATGTAGAGTCCAGCGAAAACCCGGCAGATTTGGGAAGTAGCGGAGTTTCTGCTCAGAACTTAAGTCAACGTGAATTATGGTGGAAGGGACCATCTTGGTTGAGAGAAAGTTCAGAAAGGTGGCCGATAACATGTAACGAAATAAATTCCAATACAGAGCTGGAAGCCAAACCAGTGCGCGTGCACTTTACTTACTTTTCGGACTTTGATGATATTCTCGAACGATTTTCGTTTTTTTCTACAGCACTCCGAGTATTAGCGTATGTCTTTCAATTCTTTCACCGAGTGAAATGAACCATTTTAACAATTCCCACGACACAATTGTCGTCCGAGGAAACAAAGTTCCTGAAACGAAGATTGATCGTTATCAATCCGAAAGTTCACTTCCCCGAAGAATATCGAAGTTTTTTGGCCAAAGTTCCAGTACGATCGAAAAGTACAATAATACCTTTGAATCCTTTGACCTGAAGTGTTTTTTACCCTTTTATAATAAACACAGGTACCTATTTGATATCTATATCTATTTCATTGCAATTTTTACAAAAACAAAACACAAAATTACATTCCATTTTCGTTTTCTACCTGCCATCGACAACCATAATAAAAACAACAATCTCGGAATCTCCGTACAAGCATAGTCGCAAACAACAACAACAAGAATACCACTCCCTAGTGGTATTCTTGATGACGCATTTACCACTCGCGAGTGGTATTCTTGTTGACGCATATACCACTCACGAGTGGTATTCTTTCCGCTCGTGAGCAAGAATACCACTCGTGAGTAGTATGTTTACCACTCCTGAGCGAGTCGACTGATTCCACTCGTGAGTGGTAAAATACCACTCCCTCATGAGTGTTAAAATTACGGCTCGTGAGCCGTACTTTCAGAGAGCGATTGAAAAAAAAAACGTTTTACGAACCCTGGTTTTCAAGATTCGCCAGTCGCCGAGGATGTCCTTCGGACATCCGGAAAAAACGGAACAAATTTCGTTGGGGGTTCGAACGAGTTTAAAAGGGACTTTCGACTTTGCCTTAAAGCCTCAAGCGAGGTGGTGAGCAAAAATTTCGCTCATCACCAATTGAAATGACATTTTATCCCTGCCGGAGCACCTCATATGGGAGGACTCTGGGAAGCGGGAGTAGGGAGTTTCAAAACTCATTTTCGCAAAACTGCAGGTGGAATGAAGTACACCTTTGAAGAATTTTCCACACTGCTGTCACGAATTGAAGTTTGCTTGAATTCGAAACCCCTAAGTCCCATATCTGAGCATACTGGTGATTTGACCCCCCTGACTCCAGGGCACTTCTTGATGGGATGCCCAATAGTGGCACGCGCTGAGCCTGAAATAATAGCCAACGCGGTGTCTATTCTGAATCGATGGCAAAAGCTTAAGGCTTTACATCAAGAATTCTGTCGAAGATGGAAGGCGGAATACTTGACAGAACTCCACAAACGATATAAGTGGAAGTTTCCAAAGCGCAATATGCAAATCAACGACTTGGTGGTTGTGCGAGAAGAGAATCTCCCCCCAATGAGTGGCGACAAGGTCGTGTTATTCGTCTTCGACAAGGCGATGATATTAGAGCTCGGGTCGCGGAAATTGGAACCAAGCGGGGAACGATTACTCTCGATTGATTACTCTCGACCGATTGTTAAGCTCGTCGTTCTCCCAAATTAGATGATCCAATTGATTCATCTTTAAGTCCGTTTGTTTATGTTTTCAATTTTTCGTAGATGGGTAGAGCCGGAAAATATGCCAACAAACAATCGTCGAGGAAGGCGAAGAATGGAGCTTGTCGTGTTTGCAAGGGCAAACATCCCTTGCGTTTCTGTGCGGTGTTTCAGGCAATGGGATTCGAGGAGAGATTATGGACAGTGGGGCTATATCGATACTGCTCGAACTGTTTCTCCCCGAATCACTTCCTGAACCGCTGGGATGACACGTACAGGTGTAACACTTGTAGGGGCAAGCACCACTCAATGCTGCACAGCCATTCGGAAGAAGAGATAAGGCACTCAGAATCTTCGCGGGCCGATGAGAGTCTCCGTGAACTCAGGGAAAGATCTCCTAAGTCACGTGATCCCCGGGGTGACGGTGTCGAGGGCGGTTTCCTTTCTGAGGGGGAGTCGGTCATCCAAAAGCGATCCTGGCGTCCCCTCCGGGAGGAAACGACCGGGGATGGAGGGCTGGAGATCGAAGTGCTCGCTGAGGAAGATCCTACCCGTCCCGCGGAAGGGCAACCTTCTCTCCCCCTCTCTGCCTCATCATGCGGTAGTGAAGCCAGATAGTACCACCACGAATCTGCGAGTGGTGTTCAATGCTTCTTGTCATTCTTCGAATGGTGTAAGTTTGAACGATGTATTGTTTCCTGGCCCCATTCACAGATTTGACGTTGCTGATTCTAAAATGGAGGTTTTACAAATATGTTTTAGGCAGACACTGAAAAAATGTATCGACAAATCGTAGTCGATTCGAAACATACTCCATTTCAGCGAATACTATTTCGTAAATCGCCTCACAACGAAATTCACGACTATGAGCTGAAGACCGTTACGTTCGGCTTAAACTGCGCCCCCTATCTCGCCATCAGAACGCTCAACCAGTTAGCTGAAGATATCAGCGATACATTTAAATTGGTTTCGTTTGTGTTGAAGAATTGCATGTACGTTGATGATCAAGTGCGATCTTAATACGAAATGAAGTTGCTCTCGTATTGAAGTCAGCTGGTTTCGAACTTCGAAAATGAACTTCAAATTGTCTCAATATTTTGAAGGACATAGCAAAAGATCATTTGCTCAGCGAAGACTTCCTGGGGTTCGACGACTCCAGCATAGCGGAAACCTTAGGAATAAGGTGGAATGCACGGGCTTATAGTTTCCATTTTGTGGCGAAGCCCGTGGAACTGAACTTCAACGATTTTGTCAACGATTGCGAGACTTTTAGAACTCGCAGGTTGGCTTAGTCCAGTTGTCGTTTCAGCAAAAATCCTGATGCAACAAATCTAGTTTGAAAAAAACAGATTGGGACGAAGAATTATCCCCTGCGACAAGAAGTCAATGGAATCTCTTTGTGGAGGATCTATTCCACATTAACACCATAAGTATACCCCGATGGGTAGACTTTGCACCATGGAAACGCGTCCAATTTCAAGGTTTCTGTGACGCTTCTGAGAAAGCCTATGCAGCAGTATTATACATTCGCATAGAGGATTCTGAAAACCAAACTTCTACTCATTTAATCTCGTCAAAAACAAAAGTTGCTCCTCTCAAGACAGTGTCATTACCGCGTTTAGAACTTTGTGGTGCGACACTATTAGCGGATTTAATAGAAGCGCTATTACCGCATTTCAATTGTGAAAGCCATGAAGTCTACATGTGGACCGATTCCACCATAGTTCTGGCATGGCTAAAAAAGCCTCCCTCCACTTGGACTACTTTTGTTGCCAATCGAGTATCGAAAATCTTAGAAAAGGTAGGAACAAAGCATTGGTCCCATGTAGAGTCCAGCGAAAACCCGGCAGATTTGGGAAGTAGCGGAGTTTCTGCTCAGAACTTAAGTCAACGTGAATTATGGTGGAAGGGACCATCTTGGTTGAGAGAAAGTTCAGAAAGGTGGCCGATAACATGTAACGAAATAAATTCCAATACAGAGCTGGAAGCCAAACCAGTGCGCGTGCACTTTACGTACTTTTCGGACTTTGATGATATTCTCGAACGATTTTCGTTTTTTTCTACAGCACTCCGAGTATTAGCGTATGTCTTTCAATTCTTTCACCGAGTGAAATGAACCATTTTAACAATTCCCACGACACAATTGTCGTCCGAGGAAACAAAGTTCCTGAAACGAAGATTGATCGTTATCAATCCGAAAGTTCACTTCCCCGAAGAATATCGAAGTTTTTTGGCCAAAGTTCCAGTACGATCGAAAAGTACAATAATACCTTTGAATCCTTTGACCTGAAGTGTTTTTTACCCTTTTATAATAAACACAGGTACCTATTTGATATCTATATCTATTTCATTGCAATTTTTACAAAAACAAAACACAAAATTACATTCCATTTTCGTTTTCTACCTGCCATCGACAACCATAATAAAAACAACAATCTCGGAATCTCCGTACAAGCATAGTCGCAAACAACAACAACAAGAATACCACTCCCTAGTGGTATTCTTGATGACGCATTTACCACTCGCGAGTGGTATTCTTGTTGACGCATATACCACTCACGAGTGGTATTCTTTCCGCTCGTGAGCAAGAATACCACTCGTGAGTAGTATGTTTACCACTCCTGAGCGAGTCGACTGATTCCACTCGTGAGTGGTAAAATACCACTCCCTCATGAGTGTTAAAATTACGGCTCGTGAGCCGTACTTTCAGAGAGCGATTGAAAAAAAAAACGTTTTACGAACCCTGGTTTTCAAGATTCGCCAGTCGCCGAGGATGTCCTTCGGACATCCGGAAAAAACGGAACAAATTTCGTTGGGGGTTCGAACGAGTTTAAAAGGGACTTTCGACTTTGCCTTAAAGCCTCAAGCGAGGTGGTGAGCAAAAATTTCGCTCATCACCAATTGAAATGACATTTTATCCCTGCCGGAGCACCTCATATGGGAGGACTCTGGGAAGCGGGAGTAGGGAGTTTCAAAACTCATTTTCGCAAAACTGCAGGTGGAATGAAGTACACCTTTGAAGAATTTTCCACACTGCTGTCACGAATTGAAGTTTGCTTGAATTCGAAACCCCTAAGTCCCATATCTGAGCATACTGGTGATTTGACCCCCCTGACTCCAGGGCACTTCTTGATGGGATGCCCAATAGTGGCACGCGCTGAGCCTGAAATAATAGCCAACGCTGTGTCTATTCTGAATCGATGGCAAAAGCTTAAGGCTTTACATCAAGAATTCTGTCGAAGATGGAAGACGGAATACTTGACAGAACTCCACAAACGATATAAGTGGAAGTTTCCAAAGCGCAATATGCAAATCAACGACTTGGTGGTTGTGCGAGAAGAGAATCTCCCCCCAATGAGTGGCGACAAGGTCGTGTTATTCGTCTTCGACAAGGCGATGATATTAGAGCTCGGGTCGCGGAAATTGGAACCAAGCGGGGAACGATTACTCTCGATTGATTACTCTCGACCGATTGTTAAGCTCGTCGTTCTCCCAAATTAGATGATCCAATTGATTCATCTTTAAGTCCGTTTGTTTATGTTTTCAATTTTTCGTAGATGGGTAGAGCCGGAAAATATGCCAACAAACAATCGTCGAGGAAGGCGAAGAATGGAGCTTGTCGTGTTTGCAAGGGCAAACATCCCTTGCGTTTCTGTGCGGTGTTTCAGGCAATGGGATTCGAGGAGAGATTATGGACAGTGGGGCTATATCGATACTGCTCGAACTGTTTCTCCCCGAATCACTTCCTGAACCGCTGGGATGACACGTACAGGTGTAACACTTGTAGGGGCAAGCACCACTCAATGCTGCACAGCCATTCGGAAGAAGAGATAAGGCACTCAGAATCTTCGCGGGCCGATGAGAGTCTCCGTGAACTCAGGGAAAGATCTCCTAAGTCACGTGATCCCCGGGGTGACGGTGTCGAGGGCGGTTTCCTTTCTGAGGGGGAGTCGGTCATCCAAAAGCGATCCTGGCGTCCCCTCCGGGAGGAAACGACCGGGGATGGAGGGCTGGAGATCGAAGTGCTCGCTGAGGAAGATCCTACCCGTCCCGCGGAAGGGCAACCTTCTCTCCCCCCTCCATGCACCGAGCTCGTGAATCCTTCTGCGAGTTCGGTGCGACGGAACGATGGCGCCAGTCACGGGGCTGAGTCTTGTCGCTTCCGTCCCCCATCACACGCTGACCGCAGGAGAACGGGGCATATGGATCTGCAGTCGCTGCGCCCTCGAAGACAACGCCCGCGCAAGACAGTGCCAGAGCGAATGGAGAGACCACGACAATTTCATAGCGACGCCAGGCGCCGCATCCGGCCCCGATGTCGACAGAGCCAATAGTGGCAATAAAACCGACAGCTATGGTAAAGATACAGCACCGGGGCCAGACGCAGATAGTGCGGGCTCTGGTCGACTCATGCTGTTCGACGTCGCTCATTTCCAGAAAACTGGCATGCCAGATGCGTCTACCCCAAATTGGATTTAGTGATCGGGGTTGACGTCACCTTAGCCGTGAAATGGAACCAGGTTTCATGCCTCCAATGGGAGGGCAATTGATGGCCCAAGATAGCCGGTTAGGGTGGCTTGTCTTCGGCACGGCCCTCCTTTAAAGAGTAGCGACACCAAATTAATTATTAACTTTGTACCACGCAATGAAATATAATAATTTATAATGAATTTTGAAATCAAATGTATTTAGTATTATATCTTAGACTCTTTTGCAGTGACGCAAGGTGGTCGGCAATGTTTACGCCAAAACACCTAGAGGTACTCTCTTACTCTTTAGCTTTAATTGAGTGTTTTCCAATGAAAACGATTGAGCGATAAGGGCTTAGTATAGGTGTATATAAGGATCGTCGGGAAAGTCTCCACTTTGCTGTGTGGAAGGGTCCCGAATCCATCCGAAGTGTTACCGACGTTCACTTACTAGCTGAATATCAAAGGTGAGAGATCGCAACCGTAGAATATAATAAATAAAATTTACTGCCCTCCAAAACTTTAAGTTTTTCCTTTTTTCACACCACCGCCATATTTTTCCTGCTTTGCCGCCGTTCGTCTTTCCGCTGTTTTGTTTCCGATTTAGCCATCAACAATCCACCACCAGCCGACGACGATTCAACTGCAAGAAGACCACCGCCGCACCTCGCTACTAAGCCAGCTTCACAAATAGTGTAAAAAAAATAAAATACATTTTACTTAAAACATAAGAGGTAATAAAAATTATCTCCTGATTTTTGATTAATGTTAAATAGTATCTGTACTCACATATCAATACCTGTCAATCAAAACCTGCCACATCAGTTTATATCTTACGGTAAATCTATATCATTTATTCATACATACATGTAGTTCAAATTAATATTATCGCCAACAACAAGACATATGTCTCGGACATGGAGAAAAACTTCAACGGCAGAACTTAGAGCTACTTTTGAATTATTTCTGAGTGTAAGCTATGGCAACCTGCTGCGGCTCTCAGTGCCATTTTTTTAGCTAAGAATTTCTACGTGGCGCTATTATGCGAGATACGTGACTCGAATTTCGTTCTTGGAATCAAGTCAACAAACAAAAGCTTTGCTTAAGTTTTTAACTCTTCTTAAATTTTTCAAACATGAGTTTCCGTAATGCTTTTAAATTGTGGGTGCTAATGCTGCTCACATAAATAGCGTACATTAATATCATTTGGCCGCGACCAAGAGTGAGACATTGCCAACTTTAAACTGGACTCGAAATGAGTTTTGGGAGTTGTCATAGTGTTTGAGATCATATCTATTGGTCATCCTAGTTTTATGGAAAATGCTAAATAATTTCAATATTCAATATTGTGCTTTGTGATGTTAATATCAAATTATTTTTGCTTGCTAATTAATGTAATTAGAAAAATTAATATGAAACTCTGAAAAAACAAAATCGGATCCCTGCTTTTAGAGTCGTAGGGATCCGATTTAATGTCTGCAACATTAAGTTCCGGTAAGTGCGAGGCCGGGAAAAACAATCACCCATAAGTGCTTAAGTGAGGAAATATTTGGTGCTCTCAAAGAATTGAAAATTTATCGGTTTTTTATGTAATTGATTACATACGGGGGAAAATTACCGTTTTGTGTTTTATTATATTTATATTAGCTGTTGTTACCAATTGAAAGTTAATTTATGAAAATCCTCATATACTCTGACTAATAAATGAGTCATTATCTTCATTTTCTGTTTTACAATAACATGGCTGTAAGAAATTGGAAGCCACAAATTTAATTTATTTGATTGCGCAAATTGTAAAGTAAAATGTTTGTTGCATTAGAAAATTTGAAATATCGGAAACAGAAGATCAAAGCGACAACTAAAGTAATTGTTGACAAAGGTTGTCGAGACGACAACGGACTTTTTCGGACTTTTGAACATGTTCGGACTTTTGAACCTGTTCGGACTTTTGAGCCTGTCCGTAGGCTCGAGTTCCAGGGTTGCCGCTAAAGAAAAATTTTTGCGACCAAGTCAGGTTATGAAAAGTTACCAAAAGTTACCAATGAATTAAAACTTTAAATTTCCCCTTAAAATTAAAAAAGCACCTTATTAAAGTACATATAGATTTTTTAAAGTTTATAACATTTGTTTTCCATAATTCGTATTTTTCATCGAGGATTTTTTTAAATTAAAACTTTTGAAAATTTTAAATGGGGTTGCTTCGAAAACTAAAGTTTATAACATTTGTTTTCCATAATTCGTATTTTTCATCGAGGATTTTTTTAAATTAAAACTTTTGAAAATTTGAAATAGGGTTGCTTCGAAAACTTCCTATTTGAATCATCAACGTTCAACTGGAAAACTGCGCATTTGATATTGTTCACAAGTGATGCCAAAAGTTTTCAAACCCGCAGAAAATTGACAGAACAACGTTGAAAGAATAAAGTGGTGCCACTCATATAAGCTGTGGTAATATTATTATAGGGGTATTCAGACGACTGATTTAGAATTGTATATCTATAATTGTATATCTTCTCAAGTCTTAGCATCAAAATTCGTTTTTTTATTAGTTCCTTAAAGAATAGCTTTTTATGTCAAATTTCAAAGGCAATTGTGACATTTTTATACAAATATAGTCAACGAATTCTAGTCAGGCTTCAACTCAATTAGAATTGTATAAATTTAGAATTGTATTACAAAAACAAATAGCACGGACTACAATTCTAAATCAGTACGTCTGAATACCCCTTATATATTTCGCATGTTGCAAATGTGATATGTAATGTATTGAAATATTAAAAATATGCAAATATTCAAAAATATTAAGAATACAAAAAAGTTACCTCAACTATAAATACGTTACCAAGCTACCAAAAAAATGTAAAGGCAAAAAAAGTTACCAGTTTTGGTAATAAATCACCAAAACGGCAACCCTGGAAACGACTCGTCACACTACTTGCTTCGATCGAAAATCGAGAGTCAAGGTAAATTTAGTTTTTTGAGCACAATTTCTTTGCTTGTTTTGGTATTCGATTTACCAAAATAAGCACACGAAATTGTTCACTCTCGAGAAAAACTGTGCACAACGGTGGCAGAGATGAAGATGTGAGTGTTATTTCACACTCTTCCAACGAGCGACAATTGAGTGGCGACGGCGAATTGAGCTCGGGTTCGCTTTCGCGCTCGAATTTCTTTGTAATTTGTGGCAAACACAAATTACCTATTTTTTCACTGATTTTATTGAAAAATCGCGGGGGACAGAAAATCTTTATAAACTTGTACCACGCACCTTTTTTTTTGCTGTGGCTGCTTGAAAGAACTGCTTGACGATCCGGCTCGAAAAAACAATGTGAAGCTGGCTTAGTAGCGGGGTGCGGCGGTGGTCTTCTTGCAGTTGAATCGCCGTCGGCTGGTGGTGGATTGTTGATGGCTAAATCGGAAACAAAACAGCGGAAAGACGAACGGCGGCAAAGCAGGAAAAATATGGCGGTGGTGTGAAAAAAGGAAAAACTGAAATCGGTTTCATTGGAAAACACTCAATTAAAGCTAATCTACTCTCTTACTCTAGGTGTTTTGGCGTAAACACTATTTTTAAACAATTTTTTTATAAACCATACTACCATACTCCATACTTCCAAAATTTCTGGCCGATTTACGGCATACACAATTTCGCATAAATGTTTGCACAGCAAATGGACGAAAGGCTTGAGATGCCTTAAAATACGAAAATGTCAAGCAACCGAATATTATTTTCTTGATTTTCCCTTTGGCTGCACTACTTCGGAATTCTTTAAGAGGGTTTCTTTGAATTTGAAATTTAAACGAGCTATACGTGAATTTCAGATTCTTTAAATGAGAATCCTTCCGTTTATGAGTCATTGACTTTTTTGTAACATATAATATATACATACAATACATCTTGATTTTAAGAAGTGTATTAGGAGCAAAAAAATGAACATACATACATATGTACAAATTAAAATCTAGAAATCTGTGCTGGGACACATCACTGAAGGGTAGATGGACTTACGGGCTAATTCCAAACCTAAAACCATGGATCGAAAGGACCTATGGTGACGTAAATCATCACCTGACACAATTCCTATCAGGTCATGGATGCTTCCGTGAATACCGTCATAAGTTTAAACAGGTTAATGATCCATATTGCTGCTACTGTGCGAATAGCATTGAAAATGTGGAACATATTCTACTATTTTGTAGTAGATTCGACGAGGCCAGACAACGCTTGCAGCAGGAAATGGCAGACACCTTATCCACTGAGACACTAATAAGGTTCATGATACTATCAGCAGATAACTGGAACACAGCAAACAACATCATCATGTAAATGATAAAGTGTACACGAAGAGACGAAGAAAGCGATCGACTAATAGAGAATAGAGTTAACATTAAAATGAGAACAGCAATCAATAGAAGGGAGTGATTAAGTCCTTCCTGCCCTGTGACGGAATGCCTTAACTGGTAGTACCACAGGGATCACAAACAGCACAGTGTGTGTGTTGAGGACAGGGTTTAGTACATCTAAACACCGCTACCTGATGTAGCGGTGAATCGTGCGAGTTGGAGCTTTCTTCAATTTGCATGTATATGAGGGGGCCGTGGTCGTTGCCTACGAGTCAGCGAGGCCGAGGTTGGATCCCGGTTTGAACCCGGCTCCGCCAACATCAATTTTTCTTTACGGCCATCTCCTCTCGGCAAGTAATGGCAAACTTCCGAGAGTATTACTAGCCATGAAAAAGCTCTCACTCCGTCATTCGGATTCGGCATTTAACTGTAGGTCTGTTTGCAAGGGCAAACATCCCTTGCGTTTCTGTGCGGTGTTTCAGGCAATGGGATTCGAGGAGAGATTATGGACAGTGGGGCTATATCGATACTGCTCGAACTGTTTCTCCCCGAATAACTTCCTGAACCGCTGGGATGACACGTACAGGTGTAACACTTGTAGGGGCAAGCACCACTCAATGCTGCACAGCCATTCGGAAGAAGAGATAAGGCACTCAGAATCTTCGCGGGCCGATGAGAGTCTCCGTGAACT
Source organism: Coelopa frigida (assembly GCA_017309665.1). NCBI lineage: Eukaryota > Metazoa > Arthropoda > Insecta > Diptera > Coelopidae > Coelopa > Coelopa frigida. Next base: position 10,429 of record JAFDUT010000092.1, on the reverse strand, counting down.
CAGGGAAAGATCTCCTAAGTCACGTGATCCCCGGGGTGACGGTGTCAAGGGCGGTTTCCTTTCTGAGGGGGAGTCGGTCATCCAAAAGCGATCCTGGCGTCCCCTCCGGGAGGAGAACGACCGGGGATGGAGGGCTGGAGATCGAAGTGCTCGCTGAGGAAGATCCTACCCGTCCCGCGGAAGGGTAACCTTCTCTCCCCCCTCCATGCACCGAGCTCGTGAATCCTTCTGCGAGTTCGGTGCGACGGAACGATGGCGCCAGTCACGGGGCTGAGTGTTGTCGCTTCCGTCCCCCATCACACGCTGACCGCAGGAGAACGGGGCATATGGATCTGCAGTCGCTGCGCCCTCGAAGACAACGCCCGCGCAAGACAGTGCCAGAGCGAATGGAGAGACCACGACAATTTCATAGCGACACCAGGCGCCGCATCCGGCCGATCGCGGTCCCGATGTCGACAGAGCCAATAGTGGCAATAAAACCGACAGCTATGGTAAAGATACAGCACCGGGGCTCTGGTCGACTCATGCTGTTCGACGTCGCTCATTTCCAGAAAACTGGCATGCCAGATGCGTCTACCCCAAATTGGATTTAGTGATCGGGGTTGACGTCACCTTAGCCGTGAAATGGAACCAGGTTTCATGCCTCCAATGGGAGGGCAATTGATGGCCCAAGATAGCCGGTTAGGGTCGCTTGTCTTCGGCACGGCCCTCCTTTAAAGAGTAGCGACACCAAATTAATTATTAACTTTGTACCACGCAATGAAATATAATAATTTATAATGAATTTTGAAATCAAATGTATTTAGTATTATATCTTAGACTCTTTTGCAGTGACGCAAGGTGGTCGGCAATGTTTACGCCAAAACACCTAGAGGTACTCTCTTACTCTTTAGCTTTAATTGAGTGTTTTCCAATGAAAACGATTGAGCAATAAGGGCTTAGTATAGGTGTATATAAGGATCGTCGGGAAAGTCTCCACTTTGCTGTGTGGAAGGGTCCCGAATCCATCCGAAGTGTTACCGACGTTCACTTACTAGCTGAATATCAAAGGTGAGAGATCGCAACCGTAGAATATAATAAATAAAATTTACTGCCCTCCAAAACTTTAAGTTTTTCCTTTTTTCACACCACCGCCATATTTTTCCGCCGTTCGTCTTTCCGCTGTTTTGTTTCCGATTTAGCCATCAACAATCCACCACCAGCCGACGACGATTCAACTGCAAGAAGACCACCGTCGCACCCCGCTACTAAGCCAGCTTCACAAACAGTGTAAAAAAAATAAAATACATTTTTCTTAAAACATAAGAGGTAATAAAAATTATCTCCTGATTTTTGATTAATGTTAAATAGTATTTTAACTCACATATCAATACCTGTCAATCAAAACCTGCCACATCAGTTTATATCTTACGGTAAATCTATATCATTTATTCATACATACATGTAGTTCAAATTAATATTATCGCCAACAACAAGACATATGTCTCGGACATGGAGAAAAACTTCAACGGCAGAACTTAGAGCTACTTTTGAATTATTTCTGAGTGTAAGCTATGGCAACCTGCTGCGGCTCTCAGTGCCATTTTTTTAGCTAAGAATTTCTACGTGGCGCTATTATGCGAGATACGTGACTCGAATTTCGTTCTTGGAATCAAGTCAACAAACAAAAGCTTTGCTTAAGTTTTTAACCCTTCTTAAATTTTTCAAACATGAGTTTCCGTAATGCTTTTAAATTGTGGGTGCTAATGCTGCTCACATAAATAGCGTACATTAATATCATTTGGCCGCGACCAAGAGTGAGACATTGCCAACTTTAAACTGGACTCGAAATGAGTTTTGGGAGTTGTCATAGTGTTTGAGATCATATCTATTGGTCATCCTAGTTTTATGGAAAATGCTAAATAATTTCAATATTCAATATTGTGCTTTGTGATGTTAATATCAAATTATTTTTGCTTGCTAATTAATGTAATTAGAAAAATTAATATGAAACTCTGAAAAAACAAAATCGGATCCCTGCTTTTAGAGTCGTAGGGATCCGATTTAATGTCTGCAACATTAAGTTCCGGTAAGTGCGAGGCCGGGAAAAACAATCACCCATAAGTGCTTAAGTGAGGAAATATTTGGTGCTCTCAAAGAATTGAAAATTTATCGGTTTTTTATGTAATTGATTACATACGGGGGAAAATTACCGTTTTGTGTTTTATTATAATTTATATTAGCTGTTGTTACCAATTGAAAGTAAATTTATGAAAATCCTCATATACTCTGACTAATAAATGAGTCATTATCTTCATTTTCTGTTTTACAATAACATGGCTGTAAGAAATTGGAAGCCACAAATTTAATTTATTTGATTGCGCAAATTGTAAAGTAAAATGTTTGTTGCATTAGAAAATTTGAAATATCGGAAACAGAAGATCAAAGCGACAATTAAGTAATTGTTGACAAAGGTTGTCGAGACGACAACGGACTTTTTCGGACTTTTGAACATGTTCGGACTTTTGAACCTGTTCGGACTTTTGAGCCTGTCCGTAGGCTCGAGTACCAGGGTTGCCGCTAAAGGAAAATTTTTGCGACCAAGTCAGGTTATGAAAAGTTACCAAAGTTACCAATGAATTAAAACTTTAAATTTCCCCTTAAAATTAAAAAAGCACTTTATTAAAGTACATATAGATTTTTTAAAGTTTATAACATTTGTTTTCCATAATTCGTATTTTTCATCGAGGATTTTTTTAAATTAAAACTTTTGAAAATTTGAAATGGGGTTGCTTCGAAAACTAAAGTTTATAACATTTGTTTTCCATAATTCGTATTTTTCATCGAGGATTTTTTTAAATTAAAACTTTTGAAAATTTGAAATAGGGTTGCTTCGAAAACTTCCTATTTGAATCATCAACGTTCAACTGGAAAACTGCGCATTTGATATTGTTCACAAGTGATGCCAAAAGTTTTCAAACCCACAGAAAATTGACAGAACAACGTTGAAAGAATAAAGTGGTGCCACTCATATAAGCTGTGGTAATATTATTATAGGGGTATTCAGACGACTGATTTAGAATTGTATATCTATAATTGTATATCTTCTCAAGTCTTAGCATCAAAATTTGTTTTTTTATTAGTTCCTTAAAGAATAGCTTTTTATGTCAAATTTCAAAGGCAATTGTGACATTTTTTATACAAATATAGTCAACGAATTCTAGTCAGGCTTCAACTCGATTAGAATTGTATAAATTTAGAATTGTATTACAAAAACAAATAGCACGGACTACAATTCTAAATCAGTACGTCTGAATACCCCTAATATATTTCGCATGTTGCAAATGTGATATGTAATGTATTGAAATATTAAAAATATGCAAATATTCAAAAATATTAAGAATACAAAAAAGTTACCTCAACTATAAATACGTTACCAAGCTACCAAAAAAATGTAAAAGCAAAAAAAGTTACCAGTTTTGGTATTAAATCACCAAAACGGCAACCCTGGAAACGACTCGTCACACTACTTGCTTCGATCGAAAATCGAGAGTCAAGGTAAATTTAGTTTTTTGAGCACAATTTCTTTGCTTGTTATACCCTACACCCTGTGGGTAAGGGTATATTCATTTTGTCCTTCCGTTTGTAACGCATTAAAGGAGAGGTCGTAGGTATGGAAAAGTATATATATTCTTGATCAGCGTCACCTCCTGAATCGATTTAGCTATGTCCGTCTGTCTGTCTGTCTGTCTGTCTGTCCGTCTGTCTGTCTGTCTGTGTGTCTGTGTGTCTGTCTGTGGAAATAGATTTTGTGAAGAAACGGTAAGAGATACTGACTTGAAATTTTGGATTTAGTATTTCTATATTAATAAGCTACTTGTATGTAAAAATGGACGTAATCGGTCAACGGACACGCCCACCTCCCATATAAAGCAAAAGGTTTATATGGGATATCTGGTGAACTATGGTATATATCGAGATGAAATTTTGTGTGTGATCATGTTCCACTGATACGAGTTTAAAAGACAAAAATGGAAAACATCGCCCATCGGACACGCCCACCTCCCATATAAAGCAAAAGGTTTATATGGGATATCTGGTGAACTATGGTATATATCGAGATGAAATTTTGTGTGTAATCATGTTCCACTGATACGAGTTTAAAAGGCAAAAATGGAAAACATCGCCCATCGGACACGCCCACCTCCCATATAAAGCAAAAGGTTTATATGGGATATCTGGTGAACTATGGTATATATCGAGATAAAGTTTTGTGTGTGGTCATGTTCCACTCATACGAGTTTACAAGTCAAAAATGGATAACATCGCCCTCCCATATAACGCAAAAGTTGAATATGGTATATATGATAAACTATGGTATATATAGAGATGAATTTTTGCGTCTGATCATGTACCACCGATACCAGTTTACATACTAAAAATTGACAAGCTACAGCTCAAAAGCTACAGCTCAATGTTGGATATGGTAAACCATATAGACAGTTATTAGATTAAATATTGCTACTAAGAGTTCCCAAGAATCAAATGGAAAATATCTCTTATAGGACACGAGCACCTTCCATACAAAATCGTAGATCTACAAGAAATCCAACTACTTTATGGATGTTATTAGCTGATGAAAGGTGGGAGTGAATCCAAGAAGAAAGAGACCACATCCAACTGAACCTCAATGGACGCCCATAAAAATTGATTATATCTTTTCAATATAAACGTAATGAGCAGGTGACGATTGAGAGAATACAATCCCTGCTGATGGGATCACAATCCACAAAAGTCAGGGAGCTACATATTTCCAAATGGCTGTTCATCTTCAAAGTGGAATCAATCACGCGGCACTATATGTTGCTTATAGTAGCGCAGCAAGTACTTCTGGACTTTATATTGTTGAAAATTTCTACCCTCCCAAGTCTGTTGTTGAATCAGATTTTGTCTGCATTGAAATGAACATCTAAAATAGGAAAAGCAACTAAAGGCACATTATGATTTTATGGCACACAAAAAATCATCGATTCAATTATTCTTCCATAAATTGCTGAGCTTTTATTCGCACTTTCAAGATATTAGCAATGGCACAATGCTGCAAACACCAGAACTACTTCGTTTTGTAGAAACATGGGCCCCTATAAGATTCCTAACTTCACTCTTATTCATAGATTAGACAATCGACACAAAAAGGGTATAATCGTGTTTGGAATACGAAAATAGCTTCAAATATATAATTTCTCTTTGAAAGAGGCCACAGTTGTGAAAATCGCACAATGGAGTTAATAGCATTGAAGTGTAATGATGCATTTTCACTAATTATTGATAGAAATTCACTCTTTTTCCTTTAATAAACGTTGTATGCAGGGTGTAGGGTATGTAAACTTCGGCCTGGCCGAAGTTAACAGATTTTGCCTGGGTGGACCAGGCAAACCGGGGGAGCGAAGCGACCCCGGTGCGCTAGTTTTGGTATTCGATTTACCAAAATAAGCACACGAAATTGTTCACTCGCGAGAAAAACTGTGCACAACGGTGGCAGAGATGAAGATGTGAGTGTTATTTCACACTCTTCCAACGAGCGACAATTGAGTGGCGACGGCGAATTGAGCTCGGGTTCGCTTTCGCGCTCGAATTTCTTTGTAATTTGTGGCAAATTTTTTTCATTTTTTCACTGATTTTATTGAAAAATCGCGGGGGACACCAAATTTTTATAAACTTGTACCACGCACCTTTTTTTTCTGCTGTGGCTGCTTGAAAGAACTGCTTGACGATCCGGCTCGAAATAACAATGTGAAGCTGGCTTAGTAGCGGGGTGCGGCGGTGGTCTTCTTGCAGTTGAATCGCCGTCGGCTGGTGGTGGATTGTTGATGGCTAAATCGGAAACAAAACAGCAAAACAGAAAGACGAACGGCGGCAAAGCAGGACAAATATGGCGGTGGTGTGAAAAAAGGAAGAACTGAAATCGTTTTCATTGGAAAACACTCAATTAAAGCTAATCTACTCTCTTACTCTAGGTGTTTTGGCGTAAACACTATTTTTAAACAAATTTTTTATAAACCACTCCATACTTCCAAAATTTCTGGCCGATTTACGCCATACACAATTTCGCATAAATGTTTGCACAGCAAATGGATGCCTTAAAATACGAAAATGTCAAGCAACCGAATATTATTTTCTTGATTTTCCCTTTGGATGCACTACTTCGGAATTCTTTAAGAGGGTTTCTTTGAATTTGAAATTTAAACGAGTTATACGTGAATTTCAGATTCTTTAAATGAGAATCCTTCCGTTTATGATGCATTGACTTTTTTGTAACATATAATATATACATACAATACATCTTGATTTTAAGAAGTGTATTAGGAGCAAATTTTTTGAACATAAATACATATGTACAAATTAAAATCTAGAAATCTGTGCTGGGACACATCACTGAAGGGTAGATGGACTTACGGGCTAATTCCAAACCTAAAACCATGGACCGAAAGGACCTATGGTGACGTAAATCATCACCTGACACAATTCCTATCAGGTCATGGATGCTTCCGTGAATACCTTCATAAGTTTAAACAGGTTAATGATCCATATTGCTGCTACTGTGCGAATAGCATTGAAAATGCGGAACATATTCTACTATTTTGTAGTAGAATGTATATGAGGGGGCCGTTGCCTACGAGTCAGCGAGGCCGAGGTTGGATCCCGGTTTGAACCCGGCTCCGCCAACATCAATTTTTCTTTACGGCCTTCTCCTCTCGGCGAGTAATGGCAAACTTCCGAGAGTATTACTAGCCATGAAAAAGCTCTCACTCCGTCGTTCGGATTCGGCATTTAACTGTAGGTCTCTTTGGTGTAAAACATTACAAACGCACAACACCAATGATTGCGATTAGTTCGGTCAAAGCCCCTCGAGGGCTGTAAAGACCAATAATTTGTATTTGTATGATACAATATTTAAATTCCTTCAGATTTCTTTTGGAAACCTACAAATGTTGCGAAATATTGTATGCGTTTTTTCGATTATTCCACCCGCCAGTATTTACTTTTTCATGAGATCAATAATAATAATATGTTTATTTTGTAGAAAAAAGTGTTGTAAAGGTACTATTTGCATAAACAATGTAGCCTTGTTGTTGCTCTTCCGTTTTAAAGCATCGATTAAGTATTCTTGAGTTTGACCATACCTGCGACCGTTCTTTCATGAAAACACTGTAAAAAAAATTCATATTTAAGCAGTTTACGAAATATTTAAAGTAAATCTGATTGATTTACATATACATCCACCAACCCTCTGAACTTTTACTTGTTCGATTATTATGTTGCCATTTATATTATATCTTTTAATCCTTTGCTTATTTAGTTTCTTTTAAATTAAACATAGTATGCTTATTATAAAAAAGTACAGTTCACAGTTATTTCAACTATTTGCGAACTTAATTTGCATTGTTATTGTTTTGGAAGCAAACACGATGTGCACTGCTGTTGTATTCCCGCGCAACCATTTTGTAAATAAAATAAACACGAATTTAATTATTTTCCCGCAGTGGTCGTTGAAACTTCCCCCCTAAAACGATATATTCGACGCAAGTAGAAATGCAAAATGAAAGTTTGAATTTTCCGTTCGAGGGCAGTTTCACTATTAAAATATTCAATAGGACATAATGACAGACCCATATTCTGGTTCTGGTAACTCGAAGGTGCTCTTTTGTTTTCATAAAAAAAAAGTATTGTATATGAAAAGAGACATTTTAACATTAAGCTTCAATGAATAATGCGATTTTCTCATACGCATTGAAACCGCAGGATGAGAAGAACATTCACCACAGACCCCAAGCTTCGAGGGGATTAACATAATATGTGAAAAACATAAATCGTTCTGCTCAACCTACATACATAAAGCCAATATGCGTTCCATGGAGTCAAGCGAGATTAAACGTGGATCGGTAAACATGAGATGTCAAAAGGTAAAAGTAACGCATGCACATATGTATGAGTTTACATTCATTCACTCTTTTACCCGTATTCTTCAAATTTGAACTCTTTTGAGATAGCATAACTCTAAGTGTTCATGCATGATTTTTAAGTTTAAGAATACATGTTCAACGTTAGAAGAGTCTCAAACTTATAAATAAATAAGGAATTTAAGTCATCATTGCTGATGAACTCGGTGGGATTTTGCACAGATGACGTTTGGTCAGAGATTAGCTGGCTGACCTGAAATGAAACATGTAGGCTGGAGATACAGACGAGGCGTTATGAATTAAATTTCATTGTTTTGGGACGAGTGTGAGTATAGAAGGAGCCGCTGAAAATACTGCATTAAAACCTCAAGCCTTGTAGTTCTTCAAAAGTGATCAGGTTACGTATAAACATATTATGTGTCTAACCAATAATCTAATTTGGTGACTTTCAGAATATTACGGAGAATTCGACGGAAGGCTCACCAAATTCGACATAAAAATTTCAACAGAGGTCATAAAATATGAATACCATAATGCAATGGTGAAATTATTACGAAAAGCAATCGTTACACTGTTAATTTCAGGCGATTCAATTTCCGCATAGATCATGACACCTCTGAACTTGAACCTTTAGAATCTATATGGTTAAACCGGATACGATTGAAAAGGTAACCAGTATAAAATTGTTACTACACACAGGGAAAAACACTTTAAGATTCAGTATAAAACACTTTAAAATTAAAAGTGTTCAAATATGAAAATGCGCAATTTTCAATTTCATTTTTCAAAAATTTTCACTTTAAAATTTAAAATGAACACTTTTAAATTTGAATTGAATTTTTTCACTTTGAAATTTAAAGTGAACACTTTTGAATTCGAATTGAATCTTTTCACTTTGAAATTTAAAGTGCACACTTTTGAATATGAATCAAAAATGTACACTTTTGAATTTTAAAGTGAATACTTTTAACCACATATTAAAATACATTTGAATGTATTCTTTGTTATTTTATTACGTATTATGTATGTATTTGTTACATTTTTATATTTGTACATTATGTTTAATAGTTTTAAGTGATACTGATAAGTGTTACATTAAGTTGTTCAGTTCATTCGGTCTGGATCGGCCTAACTAATGTCAAAAACGCTGTCTTTCGGGATGGCGCTTCTAAATATAAGAGAGGTGGTCCGATGTTGATGCGTCTGGGGTACACCGATGGCAACCAACCATTCGAGTTTCTGTACATCTTTCTAGGATGAGAGAGAAAACATGGTTTAATTTATTTAATACAAAAGCGAAATTCCAACTCACCTGGTCACCGATTCAGATTATGTGCTGTTATGATATATGATTGTTTTTCTTTGTTTGTTTGCATATTTTAAAGTTTTTGAACAACTGATTTTTGAAGAATTTACTTTGAAATAATATATTTTACAATATTTTATTTTATTTTAAAAGTGTTCACTTTTAATTTCAAAGTGAAAAATCTCAAAATTCAAAGTGAAAAATTTCAAAATTCAAAATGAAAAATTTCAAAATTCAAAGTGTTCACTTTTATTTCCAAACTATTGAAATTCAAAGTGAGAAATATTAACACTAGAAAGACCGACACTTAGTATATACCTAGATTGCCCAAAAGCAGTCAAAATGACTGCCTTATAAAAGAATAACTAATGTGTAAAGAAATTGATTAAATATTATTTTTTTATATTTTTCGTATTACTAACACTTCATTCGACATTATTTTCATTAATTTTGAGCGAAAAATAAATACAATAATCAACTTATTAGAACATGTATCACTACCTAAAGATTCGAATAACAAGTACTAGTTTCGCTTATTGAGCAACTGCAACTCATCAAGTACCGACAATTTATCACATTTTTGTTATATGACGGTAATCGAAAAAAAGTATTGAAAACTATTGTTTCAATATCGAGACGAACTGATAATATAAGAAATGTACTAAATTTAATAATAAGAGTCATTTAATTATTTGAAATGTATCAAGCAGTCAAAATGACTGCTTTTGGGCAATCTAGGTATAGCACAGAAATGAAGGAGGGGGAAGTTAAATACTAATTTAATAAATGCATTTATATGTCGTAAAAAAGTCACAAAGTTTTAAGAAAGTGTGACATTATTTACATACATTTTTTATACCCTACACCCTGTGGGTAAGGGTATATTCATTATACCCTACACCCTGTGGGTAAGGGTATATTCATTTTGTCCTTCCGTTTGTAACGCATTAAAGGAGAGGTCGTAGGTATGGAAAAGTATATATATTCTTGATCAGCGTCACCTCCTGAATCGATTTAGCTATGTCCGTCTGTCTGTCTGTCTGTCTGTCCGTCTGTCTGTCTGTCTGTGTGTCTGTGTGTCTGTCTGTGGAAATAGATTTTGTGAAGAAACGGTAAGAGATACTGACTTGAAATTTTGGATTTAGTATTTCTATATTAATAAGCTACTTGTATGTAAAAATGG